>CM053748.1:60919344-60930831 GCA_028658305.1 Pachyuromys duprasi
TCTGTCACTCCCCGGCTTATATGGGGGAGGGTCAAAGAGTCAGCCATCAAGATCATGACTGAAACAGTCCCTGTTTCCCTGAATAGGGTCTTCAGCCCTACACCAAGTTATCATGGGCCCCATCTGAGTGGGGGTTCCAGTCCACATCCACACATGGTCCTTGATTGTAGAAACCGTCTCTTACAAGACCCCTGTGCCCAGCTCAGTTTGGTCTTTGTGGAGCTCTTGTTCTCCCCAAGTCTCAACAACCTCCCCCAGAATCCCAGCACTCAGGGAGGCAGAGGCAGGCAGATGGCTGTGAGCTTGAGGCCAGCCTGGTCTACAAAGTAAGTCCAGGACAGCCAGGGCTACACAGAGAATCCTGTCTTGAAAAAAACAAAAAACAAAAAACAAACAAACAAAAAGAATAGGATTGTTTTGCAAGCCCATGTCTAAATTATTGTATTGCAACTCTATGTCTTGGTGTTACTTGTCACATATGGTCAATCCTGGGTTCCCAGTTCTGGTGTGAATTCAGGGTTATTTGGTAGTTATCCATGACTTGCCTTTTGGTTTCTGCATGTCCAAAAAATATTATTTCTTTCTTGATGGTTCCATGTAGTCCAAGCTGGCTTAGAGCCCACTATGTAGCCAAGGATGACCTTGAACTTTTGAACTCATCTGGAAGAATATGAAGGTATTTTACAGAGAAAACATTGATTCCAGGGCTACTACTTGCTTAGGGGGTCTCTTGAGAGTTTTGTTTATTAAAGTGGTTGCTTATTATCATAAGGGGAAAGTTGGTATGACAGGAGCCTGTAAAAGATCTTTCTAGTTGCTTATTCAACAAGGGATAATGGGGCCTCTCTTCTGTCTTGATAGAGACAAAGGGAAGCTTCCCAGCTTCCCTTGCATGGCAGGTGTACCCAAAGAAACATAGGGAATGTTTCCTGGGAATGGATTATGGGAGGGCACATTTTTTTCTTCAAGCTGATGCTGCTGTTTTTGTGTAGAACCCTGAATCCATGACACCAGGTTTGTGTCTGTGTGAGAACAAACCTGAGGACCAGCCACCATTCAGAAACTACAAAATAGAAAACTATTCAGGAGAAGGGCCCTTGGTGCTATTTAAACACAAAAGGCAACATCCTCCTCTCTTTTCCCTGTGTATGGGTGTGTGTGTACTCCACGGGGCACATGTGGAGGTCAGAGGACAACTTCAGTGTTGTCTCTCATCTTGTCTGAGACAGGGTCTCTTCCTGTTGGCTCCTGCTGTGCATATCAGGCTAGCTGGCCTTCCAGCTTCTGGGAACCCTCCTGTCTCCTAAGCACTGGAATTACAGATGTGTGCTACTTTGTCTTGCTTTTGATGCCATTTTAGAGGCACTAAACAACCTTGTACTCTTTGCCTACTCGTCTACTTTAAATGGAATATTCTGTTCTTAGCAGCCGAAAGCATTGTGATGGACAGAGGCTTCCTCCAGAGCTGAGAGTGCAATGGGGGAGGGGCACTGTACCTGGAGGCCAGCACTTCCAGCAAACAGAGAAACACAATGTATTGTTCCAGCATATCCATTTACCTTGATGATAGCTTGAAAGCACTTTCATATGAAATGGGACATGGATATTGGCATTGAAAATAAAATTCACAAGATAAAATGGGATACTTAGGATGGCTTTCAGACAAGGATATGAGGGTTTCAGGATATTACAGAATGTAAGGAAATAGTATTTCTCTGTGGAACACAGACATAAGACAACTCAATTTAAATCAAGTTAGATACATGAAAGGTTTGTGCCTGTTGGGATTATTGGAAAGATACTAAAGTGAAAAAGATACAGGAAGGTGGAATGCCAGGGCTTTGGAAATGTATGAGAGAGGGATTATTCAAGGCTGGCAAGGTGGCTCAGCTGGTAAGGTGCTTGCCATGCAAACCAGGAAAATTGGATCTAGATTTATAGATCATATAAATGTAGGAAATAGCCAACTTCACAGTTGTTCCTGACCCCCACATGTACACTGTGCTACTATGCATGTGCACACAGACACAGACACACACACAAACACAAACACACATGTATACACATACTCACACTCAAATAAATAAATAGATGTAGACAAAAAAGGAACACAACAGATTGGTGTTCATGTGGCCTTGTCACTCCTCTTCCTCTTCTTTCTCATCCTTCCTCCCCCTTCTCTTTCTGACAGCTTAGGCTGACCTTGAATTCTCTGTATAGCAGAGGATAACCTTGGCCTTCTGATCTTCTTGCGATTACAGGTGTATGCTACCACCTTTCTTTCTAAAGTTCTAAAAAAGCATAATTGTGTAAATTTCCCTTTCCTCCTTCAAATTCCTCTTATGTCTCCCCTCCCTCTCTCTCAGATTCACACCCTTTAAAACATTGTTCCTGGCCCAGTAGTTAGGCCACTGGCTGACCTTGCAGAGGATTCACTTTTGATTCCCAGCACCCGCATGGTGGCTCACAACCATCTGCAACTCCAGTTCCAGGAGATCAGATGCCCTCTTCTGGTCTCCATGGGCACCAGGCACACACATGAAGTACATACATACATGCAGGCAGAACACCCATACACATAATTTTAAAAAATAAAAATCTGGTACTGTATTATATATGCTCTAAATATACCTGCTGAGTCTGTATGGTGCTGCTTGTACATTTATGATTCCAGGGCTGGCCTCTAAGCATCGGGTAGCCAATTAAGGGGCTCGTCCTTGGGGAAAACGAATTCGCCCACGTTCAGCATCCTTCAGGTGCCTAGTGCTCTTTGCCTAGGGGTGGGAGCCCATGAGAGTTCCCTTTCTGTATTAGCATGTCTTTTAGTGTTGTCCTTGTTTAGACAAACATATTGTTGAGGTACCATGGGTGAAGATTTCCTGTCATTTCTATGAGATATAATCTCACATCCAATTTTCTGGTTCTCCGGCTCATCCAATCTTTCCACCCTGTCTTCCATTATGCTCCGGAAGCCTTGGGTTTAGGGGTCCTGTTGTAGATGTATCAGTTGGCGCTGGGCAACTCATGACCAGTTGTTTCTTTCATTTTGACCAATTGGATTTTCTGTAACAGTCTCCATCTGTTGCAGAGTTGTTGCTGAGTGCTGGGAGCTCTATTTATCTGTGGGTATAAAGATAAGCATTTAGAAGGCAGTTAGGAGTTGTGGTGTATTAGGAAAGTGTGCTAGAAGGTTTTGTTCTACTAGGATCCATGACCCCACTAGTCCTGGGTACTTGGCAAGGTTTCCAGTAGCAGGTATGATTTCCCTTTCATTGAATGGGCCTTAAGTCCAGTTAGAGAGCTGCTGGTTTCTGCCAAGATATGTACCTTTAGGAATAGCTTGCCATCTTCACCCATGAGGGTAGGACTATTGGTTGCTTTCCTGCCTTGGCAGCTTGCATAACATTGTCTGTGACTATGAAAGCTAGTTCTTAGGCTTCCAAGTTAGATCCAACTCAGATCCTCCAAGTACTGCCACGCTAGGTTTTATGTTTTGTGGGGGAATTGAATCAAGGGCTTTGTGCATTCTAGGCAAAGCACTATCATTTGAGCTGTGTCCCCAGGCCCTGCAGTGGTTTCAGGTGCAGTTTTTCTGGGCTGATTTCCTCAGCTTTCTGGGTCCTATTCTATATCTTGCTGCTCTTGGTGTTGTGTTGTGTCTGTGAAGAATAATGATTTTCCCCTCCTTAGACAATGAATGCATTCTAGACCTCCATGTTTCTTCGGTGATTTAGCTTTTGTTTTAATTTAATATGATACTGGAGTCTACACTGTGAATGAAAGCAGAAGAGTGCCAGGAGTCAGCCAAATGTTGAGACAGACTGTAAATACCTGTAGGGAAAGTATTTTAGCATTTCCGATAGAAAGGATACTGTAAGGTTAGCATGCAAGGGCTTTGCATCAAAGGCCCAATCTCGGCTTCTCTTCCACTTCTTAGGCCAGGTCAGCACAAAGGATCCTCTGTTCCCAGCGGCATTCACGTCACCCTTTATCTTGTTATTCCTGATGTCTTGCCAGTCACACTGAGAATTTCTCGAGGGGACTGAACAAGAATAACCAAACGAGCTTTGCCTCTTCAACTGAAGAATAGTAAGAAAAGCTGTCTTCCCAAGACAGGCTTCTCTATCCATTCTTTATTTTCACTGGATGCTTTAACTTGACACTCTGTCATTGGACAACCCCAAAAGTCCAAGCTGATGAAGAGCAGAGGTAATTTTCTCTTCCATGGCTCAACCTCACATTAAGTCTTTTTTTTTTTTTTAAGAAGGAATTTTGGAAAGGCACTGGGCTAGGAAATAGTGATGTGAAATTTCTTCATGGGGGTGCTCAGCTGGCAGAGTGATTGCCTAGCTTGTACGAAGCCTCCAGTTCCATTCCCAGCACAGCATGAACTGGACACAGTGATGCAATATCATGTTCCCAGCTCTTGGAAGGTGGAAATAGAAGAATTAGGAGTTCAAGGTCATTCATAGTGGGTTTGAAGATAGCCTGAGCTACACAAGACTCTGCTTTTTAAAACAACAACAACAAATCATACCTTAGGTCCTGCCGGTAAGAGAAGGGGAAATGGTGACAGTCGGAGGGCAGAAGGAAGGGTAGACATGCCTCAGATCACCCGTGCTTCAGAACCGTTGGCTGCCCTGTTGGAAAGACACTTTCTTGTGCTAACTTGTTCCTTAGGCTCACCCTCCCCTGTGGTTCTGTTTTAGCCTCCTAGAATGCAGAGCGAGTCCCTGTTTCTTTATGTACTTACTAAGTCTTCCAATAAACTCATTTGGGCCTTGACCTTGCTATAACGATTAATGTTCAACAAAGGTTTTTATGGAGGAGGAGATGGGTGCAGTGGTGTAGTGGGCTTGGTCCTGGAATAACATCCTACCAGCTCCACATGAAGAAGAAAGAGGCATTGCATCCAATGAGCTCAGGCTGTACCTGGAAGGACATGAGAAACTGTGGCCATTGCTGGACTCACTTGGTGGGGGTGTCATTACTGGTTCTGGTGGTCTGCCCTTTCCATGATGACCCTTCTAAGCTTTATCTTCCTGTGCTGCCTCAGTGTGTCACTGGGCTTGGATAGCTAACACTTGCTATCCCTCTGTACCATGTTTAGTACTGAGGTAACATTGGACCATGTGTGTTGTACTTACTCTAGTTGTTGTCCAGATCAAACATCTGACAAAAAACTACTTAAGAAAGAAAGAAAGGACTTATTTAGAGCATAGTTAAAGGGTACAGTCCATCACTGTGTGTGGAGGGGGAGGGGCAAGGCAGCAGGGGTGCCAGGCGGCTGGTCACACGCACCTGCGGTCAGGATCAGAGAGAGATGAATGGTGGTGCTCAGCCACGCTTTCTTGTATTTAGTCGGGAACCCCAGCCTGTGGAACGGTACCACCCACTCTCACAGGTGGGTTCTCTGCTCAGTTAACCCAACTGAGAAAAAGAGGCATGCCCAGAACTTTGTCTCTTGGGTAATTCTAGTTCCTGCCAGGCAGGCCAAATTAATCACCACAGTTTATTGCCTTAAGGGAACTAAACCCTAGTACAGGCTAACCCAGACAAGAGCTGCTGAGTGCTGCTGAGTGGAGCTGGGAAGAATGGGAGAACGGCTGGCTTCCCGGCGACACAGACATTGAGAAGCTGTCCGGGGCCAGGACTCAGTGGGTCAGAGTGCACTGAGGACCTGGGTTCAAATCCTCAGCACTCACTAAAACCCTGCCATAGCTGTCTGCACCTTTAATGCAGAGCTGGGCTGAGGCGGAGACAGGAGGGCTGTGCTTGCTGGCCACCAGTGCAGCCGCAGCCTTATCGCAAGGGAATGATCTGATGTCCACACGTACATGGGTGTTCTTATCCCACACACATATGTGAACATACTGTACACCACACACACACAAACACACACACACACACACACGAACACATACTACAAAGGGAAAAAGTGACGTACTTCTATACCGTGACCTTCAGAAGCACATATGTAATAGAAACAGAAGTTTCATAAAACAATATTAACCCTGACCATATGAACTTCTCTTTGTTGTGTGTTGTTGTATATTTTCGTGTTAATGTGGTTCTAACCCATTATGTCAACTTCCTGAGCCCCTAATGGCTGAGTCTGAAAATCCCTGAACTAGCTGCTCCCTAAGGAGCTTTCAGCCTGAACTTTTTGTAATTTCTGAGGCACAAGGTCTGCACGGGCTTTAAAGGGAGGTAATTAATCTCCTGGGGTAATGACTGATGATAGTGCAGCAAGATTAAATAATTTAAAAAAACAGCATGTGTATGATTGGCCCCTGTGCCAGTACTCAGGAGCTCAGGAGCTCAGGAGCACGGTTTTGGTGGACCACAACAGGCTAACTGTCGGGATTTTGTCAACAGTGAGGAGGCTGCGTGGTTTGTTCTGACTGGGTTTTCATTTGCAGGAAGGGAAAAGAGAATCTTGTCATTAAAGGTCACTTCTGAGTTTTGGAGTTCTGGAAAGAATCCATGCTATTTCGGGGTGGAGGTGGGGGTGGGAGTGGGCGGAGTCACGCAAACAAAACCCCAAACCCCAGTTTGTTTGAATTTCTAAATGGAAAGAGGCCTGTGAGTGAGGGGGTCTGGGAGCAGGCCCTTCCCTGGCTATGTAAATGTTTGTTTTTTCCTAATGTGTTGGTCTCTTTGCTTGAATGTGCCAGAGATAGCCATCTAGAAACACAAACCCCAGGAGAAACTTAAAACAAGCAGAGAAAACAGAGCCTTCCCACCCCAAGCAAAACAGCAGCCCTGACCTCCCATCACTTGGTGCATCCTTGGGTTCCCTCCAGTTAGTTTACTTGTGGCAGGGACCCCCACTGGTCCTCCGATAATCCACCTCCAATTCCTTTCTTACTCTTTGTACCCAAATGAGACATCTGGAATTCTTTGTGACTTTCTGAGATGGCTCTTGAAGTTCAAACCTTCAGTGTGACGCTAGGCCCCTCCTCTCTCCCTGTTTACGGAAGGAGACTGCACCTCTGGCTTAAAGGAGTCAAGGCTGCGTTTCTGTCTGTCTTCTGTTGATTGCCTTTGATTTTTGCATAAAAACACAGAATTCAAAGTCCATGAGCCAGGCAATTTCTGTGCTTCTTATGCCTTAATGAAAACAAAGGGCCAGGCATGGTGGTCCACGTCTATATCCCAGCACTTAAGAGGTAGAGGCAAGAGGACCAGGCAGAGGACCAGCCTGGGCTTCAAGAGTGAATTGGAGGCCAACCTGGGATGCATGTGACCTTGCCCTTACAAACAAAAGCAGCAAATTATACAGGATTAAATTAATTACAAATCACATGTAAAGCGTTGGGAAACTTGCAATGACTTGTAAACAAACAAAAGCAAACTTCTGCCTTAGTGTGTATGTATTCACTATCCCAGGAAAAGGTTGAAAAATTTAAAGTGCAAAGAATGATGCTAAGGAAGACATGGCTTCCTGAGGCCTTTAACACACAAGAGCGGTCCTTACACATTCTTGGTTAAGAGGGGTTTGGGGTGGGAGAAGACTTTGGGGATGGAGGTTAAACAGATCAGTAGGATAAGCCTTAGGGTGTAGCCCGGATGTATGTGTGTGTGTGTGTGTGTGCCCTGGAAGGTGTGGCTATGCAGCCATTCTTCTGTGACCACAGCTTCCACACAGCCCCCCTTCTCCCCAAGCTACAGGCTCTGATTCCAGAGCTTTCCTCAAGGTAAGGAAATGGCAGTTTGCTATAATACAATGGTCTTTTTAAGGCAGCTCTGATGTTTATCTTATTCCAATATTTACCCTAATGAGCAGGACTTAGGTGTATTTTTCTATTCTTTTGGAGAGTGAAGTTTCACTGTGTTAAGTTGAACATCAACTTTTAAATGAAAATGAAGGAAGAAAAAAAACCATCCTTTGATCCACGGAGATAAAAGTGTTGGTAAAATCTGGCCTGGAGTCTTCTTGGCCACAGCTCTGGGGATGGTGAACCCCAGGAGAAAGCTCAGGGCAGCTGCAGAAGTAGGAAGGCCAGAATGTTATAGGATCTGACTTCCCCTCAGCACAGTGGCTGGTGATGGAGCTAGTGTTCCGGTGTCTGGGCCACAGGTGGCCCTGGGTCTGACCACCCTTCCTACTGAGATTCAGTTAAACCCTAACACCATTTATGTTTTTCCAGTTGGCTTAAATTAGCCCCAGGAAATAGGCTCTGTAATAATAGCATGTGGCACGGGGAGGACAATGGCCCAGGCTCTGAGGGTAGAGGTGTTGGGCCCAGCTATTGTATCTTGCTTTAGGCTGGCAGACCTTATTTACGGAGTCCCCCAGCCCCCACCTAAAGCTTTTTATTTAGATAAAACAAAGACACCAAGTGTATGTTCAGAATACCCAAAGTCTTGAGGGTATTTCCTTAGTTGTGACCATCAAACCCTGGCTCCATATTTTTGTACTCAGGGGAACCTCTCATCAGTCCCTCATGACAGTTTTGCAGATGGGGAAACTGAGGTGCAATGAAGTCAAGTGCAATGGCAGAGCTGGGGTTGCCAGTGAGTCCGGTCCACTTGGAAGCCTGCATTCCCAGCATGGTGCTCCTAGCTCAGGTCTTAGAAGTTCAGTCGTGGATTTCGTCCTGTCTGTAAGCTTCCCATCAAGTTCAAGGTAGACAAGGAATCAGAAGAAATGAGAACAAAGTTTTGAACTTGGTTCCAGCATGTGTGATTTGTGTGGGATTATCTAAATTCTTTGGATTTCTAAGACTGAGCGCCTGCGTGCCCTGAACCTGAACCTGAAACTACCCAAGTGGGCTACTCTGGAAGGCCAGTGAGCCTGCTCACCTAAGCTTTCCAGCCCTGGGTTTACACTGGGGCTGGGGATGGAACTGTGGTTCTGTTGTCTGTGCAGCAGCACTGCCCACTGAGCCACTTCCACAGTCTCAACAGGCATCTTTGTAAGTGCTTGTTAGTAGAGATAGCTTAGGATAAGCCGAGGGCCTGAATTCAAGCCTGAGAACACCTGCTAAGAAATTGAAAAGTGTGAGAAGCCAGTGTGGCACATTCTTGCCACCCCAGCACTGACAGGACACAGGCAGATTCCTGGGGCTCACCAGTTCCAGCCCGTGAGACAGCCTGCTTCAAAACTCAGGATGGACAGGACCCTATGTGATGACAGTCAGCCAGGGCTTTCCCCTGGCTTCCACATACATATATACATATCAGAACATACATTTTTACACCTCTCCCACAAAAATAAAATAAACACACACACACACCTAGGCAGGTTCAGATGTAATTCTAGCAAGGGTCTCTTCCTCCTCCAAACTTAAAGTGAGAATTTCTAAAATATGAGAATTTTCCCAATCCTATTCACAATTCTCCCACTCACATGGATTTGTCTATCATTTAGTTCATTGATAGGAGCCCTTTGAGAGCCTATGTGGCCAGCACTATGCTCTGATGGTAAGATATAAGAACAGAAAGGTGGATAGACCTGGGAGTATAATTAAGTGATAAAAGCATCAACGGCTTGCTACTGTAAATGTCACCAAAATAAAAAATTAAGAGAATAGGAGGAAACCAGCATACCACATATGCCAAGAGATGGGTTACTGCAGAAATCAGTAAGAAAAAACATCTACCCACCCTCAGTGGACTCTGGGCAAAAGTAGGAGATGCTGGTTTAGCTGTTAAGTTGAGGATGGGATTCAGCAATTTATACACCCATGTACATGCCAAGAGGGCATGGCAGTGTACCTATAACCCAGCCTCAGACTGGAGAGAAGGGGTCCCGAGCAGCTGGGCGGGAAGACCAGCCATATTGACACGCTCTGGGTTTGCCCAAGAGAGCCTGCTCCGATGCACAAAGTGGGCAGTGGAAGGGGCATCCTGGCACCAACCTCAGGCCTCCCCTTGCACCTGTTTATGTGCACCCATTTGTTAAAAAATATGGCGTACCACACATGCCTGAAACACAAGGACTCTTCCTTTCTTTAGCTTTAGAGTTCAAGCAAGGTGGGGATCATGATCACTAACAAGTGCTGCAAGCCCACACAGAGGGCCAGTCGTCTTGTAGTGTGTCAGCATCTGGAGTTTGATGGCAGCTGACATCAACGGAGTCATCGCTGTCATAAACCCCTTCTGTCTCCTGGGCATGTCATGCAGTCAGCTTCCTTGTCTGACTTTCACAATTGTGAATTCAGCCAGCGTGGCTTACTAATATTAATAAAAAAGATGTCTCCATTGAACATGTTTTGCATACTGAACAACAGAGCACCTTACAGTGGGACGAAGTGTTGGTTCGGTGGTTAAGAGAGCTTATAGCTCCCGAAGAGGACCAGAGTTTGGTTCTCAGTACCCGCAGCTGCCTGTAACTCCACCTCCCCACACATGCCCACATTAAAAGTAAAAAATCTGGACAAGGTGGCACACGCCTTTAATCCCAGCATTCAGGGAAGGAGGGGCAGGCAGATCGCTGTGAGTTTGAGGCCAGCCTGCTCTACAAAGTGAGTCTAGGACAAGCAAGGCTACAGAGAGAAACTCTCACTTGAAAAACCAAAAATAAATAAATAAAAATTAAAAAATTAAAAAATCAACTCCTTTTTTAAAAACACATTTTCCAGGTTGTGTCCACTTTGTTTGATTTATAAACCATGCTCATCTTATTGTGTCTATGGGAGGAAGGTATAAAGACCATATGTAAATACTGTACAATTTTACAAAAGAAACTGTCCTTCCTTCCTTCTTTTCTTTCTTTTTTTTTTTTTTTGAGACAAGATAGCCTAGTAGTCTTAACTGTCACTTGGCACAGCTTAGAGTCACCTGAGAAAGGAATCTCAGTTGATGGATTGCTGTCATCATTGACCTGTGGGCATGGCTGTGGGGCATTATCTTGAATGTTAATTGATGCAGGACGGCCCAGCCTACCCTGGGCAGCACCATTCCTTAAGCAGGTGGCCCCAGACCCTGTAAAAAGCAAGGTGAGCTGGAGCCCAGAAGTGGTCCAGCAAGCAGCATTCCTTCATGGTTTCTACTTCAGCCTCCTGCCTTGGATTCCTGCCCTGACTTTCCTCCGTGATGAGCAGTGCCCTGGAAATGTAAGCTGAAACGCACCTTTTGTCCCCTAAGTTGTGTTTGCTCCTGGTTTTTGTCACAGCAAGAAAATGAAACTAGAACACAGGTCTTTACGTAGCCTAGGCTGGCCCTGAGTCCGTTGTCCTTTTCCCTCCACACCTGTGTGCGGTGAGGCTAGCCATAGACCTCAGAGCCTCATTCATGCTAGGAAAGCATCCTGCCAACTGAGCCACAGCTCCAGCTCACATTCTGCCCCTTTGAAAGTGACTTTAGCACAATCACTTCTCATCCTTGAAGAGATCGTTTACCCATAAGCAACCATTCCCCATCTTCCCTCCTACCTTGCTGTTCTTCCACTCCTGGAAGCCATCAATGTACTGTCCAGATTCTATGGCTTTGTTTATTCTCGACATTTCTTTTAAGTGGAATCACGCTTGTGTCTGTCCT
>CM053748.1:60931331-60964103 GCA_028658305.1 Pachyuromys duprasi
CTCCTGAGAGTGCCCAAGGCTGTTGTTTTGTAGTAGGCTCTGGGATCTGTTTGCATCTGGGGTGGGGGGCCTCTGAGTGGGCAGCAGGAGGTGTCACTGAAAACGAATGTTCTCTGTGTGTGATCCAAGATCATCCCCCTGCTCCCAACCCTCCCCAGGCCTGGACTCACAGAAAAGAACCATGTGCGAACAATGGAGGGAATGTCTTCAGACTGTAGCTGGTAATATTCTTGGCGGCTTCAGTTACGAGCAGCTTCTTGAACTGGACCCTGGGGCAGGAAACGGCGATGAGATCAAAAGGAAGAAGGACAGCCTCTGTCTGCACACTTAGACCAGCCACATTGCCTGGGCAATAGTTTTGGCACACAGCTGTGGCTGAGCTGGTCAGGAGAGGCTCTGCCAGGCTGTTCTTGGCTGCCTGGAACATTCAATGGGGAGCCAGGATGCTGGGCTCACCTCTGGAAACAGAGATCCCAATCGAATGGCAGAGCCTGAAACCAACCTAAGATCTGCAAGATTGAGTCAAGTCATGGCTTTCCAGGGTGCACTGTGACTCTAGTTCTCTGGCAGGGTTACTCACAGTTACAGCATGGGATGTAGACTTCAAGGCTGGGTTTGTGTGTCAACTTGACACAAGCTAGAGTCATCAGGGAGGAAGCAGCCTCAGGTGAGGAGACCGCCATGGGATCCAGCTGTAAGGCATTTTCTCAATTAGTGGCCGGTGGGGGAGGCCCAGCCCACGGTGGGTGGTAGTTCTGGGTTCTATAGGAAGGCAGGCTGAGCAAGCCAGGGAAGCTCGCCAGTAAGCAGCACCTCATCCACGCTCTCTGCGTGAGCTCCTGCCGCCAGGTTCCAGGGTACTGGCCCTGACTTCCTTTGTTGATGGGCAGCAATGCGGCGCTGTAAGCCAAATTAACCTTTCCTCCCAGCTTGCTTTTTGGTCATGGCGTTTCATCACAGCAACGAAGTCCTGACTAAGACCCTGACTCAGCTGGTGTGAATGGTAGGGCAGCCCTGGGTTCTGATATTCTTGGGATTGTCCTGCTGGGTCAGAGACCCTCTGAATACTCACAACCCACTCACTGTCACACTGGTTGCTTGGACTGGAACCCTGTGGCAAAGATGAAGATATTCTAAACAGACACCTATGCCCCTCCCTTTGGCTATCAGATACTGAAACAATGGACCCCAAGGAATTGGAATTTCCCCAGGAGTCTCATACTGGGAAAAGAGACCAGAAGCCTGGTGCCAGCCCTATCAGGAGCTTGTCTCCTAGGAAGATTTCACACAGTTCTGACAACTTGTCAGACCACCTTGCAGGAGAGGCTGGAGCCCAGACAATGATGGGCCTGTGATAGATGGGACCACATCCTGGCCAGGGCTGCTTAGTTATGCATGCTTCTTGTCCTCTTTTCAGACATAATCCTCACATCAAGACCCCGACTTCAGACTGGGCAGTGTCACCCGGTCTCTTGCTTCTCTTTCCATTGTGGCTGTACTGAATAAATCTTCATTTTCTGCTTCTCATTCTTATTGTGTCTCTAATTGGCATATTTGAGGTAGAGGACCCGAGTCTAGCCTGCTGGGGCTCCCAGACCCAGATTGTGATCCTGACGACTCAGGGAACAGGATTTCCAACCAAATGGGGAGGTGTCAGAACTGGGTCTCCTCAGAGGTTTGAGCTACAAAATGATGTTTCGGAGCTTATGAAAAGCACAGTGAGTGGAGTAGAGACCATTAGAGTTAGCTCAGTTTACCTTTCAGAGGACCTGAGGTCAATGCCTAACGGTCAGGCCTGAGGCTGAAGGTCAAGTTGAGAGCCTAGATTTAGAAGGCAGCAGTTAGGTATGGGAGAGAGGGAAGGAGAGAAAAAAGAGAAAAGGGGGAAAGAGAGAGGGAGAGAAGAGAGGCATATACAGAGACACTCAGAGAGACAGAGGGAAGAGAGACAGAGTAAAGACACACACAGTGAGGGGGAGAGAGGAGACACACAGACTGACATGCGCACAGAAGCTAGTATGTGTGTGTGTCTGTCTGTGTGCAGACATGTGTGTTTGTATATATGTGTATGCATAGTTGTATCTGTGTGTATGTGCATATGTGGACTAGGTATGTTTAGACTTTTGAAGCTAAAGTGTGGAGCATGATTTATAATCCTCCCACCTCTGCACTTGTGTACACACTTAGAGGCTGATAGGTGTTAGATTTCTCTGGCTTTGTGGGGCTGCTTGGGAACTTGCACCTCCTGGCTGGTCAGGCTGACTCTGTTCCTTACCTTCCTCCTTGGGGCTGCTGGTCTTCAAGGACTATTTAGAATGGAGCCTCTAAGGCTGCATTGTGAACTTTCAAAGGCACTAAAATTAATGGAGCAGAGAACTCTACTGAGAGAAGTAAGAAGAATTGCCAAGACCTTAGTAATAAATGTGTGTCAACAGCTCAGGAAAAAATTTCTCCTTCAAGCCTCTGACTTTCCAGTTCCTAGTTCTATCCCCCAAGTGCTGATACCTTCAATAGACTGTAAATTCAAAGGTGCCTTATAGAATTAAATTGCGTCTTCAGCAGTCCATAGACTCTAGAATTTGAGATGAGGCAGAAGATGTTGGGGTCACGTGGTGGAGAGAAAATCCCATGAAACTGGTGTTTAAGTTGGGAATGGATTCTGAAGGATGATCAGGATAGACAGATGTCAATGGCTTTCCCTTCTTCACCTGGGTCCCACAAAAGCTCCTCAGGTAAGAATAGCGAAGGCTGGGGACTGGCTCAATTGGTAGAGTGCCTGCTCAGCATGCAGGAGGCCTTCCATTCAACCTTCAGCACCTCAGGAGGTGGAACATGCCTGTAACCTCAGAATGCAGGAGGTGGAGGCGGGAGAATCAGAAGTTCCAGGTCATCTTCAGCTATAAACACAATCTGGGGCCAGCTTGAGTTACAGAAGACCTTTTGTCTTAACCAACCAACCAAACAAACAAACAAGCAAACAACAGCATATATAAAGGCTAATTAGGGATTTCGGGGATGGTGGCCACCTGTGTTCCTGAATGAGACGGAGGACTTTCAGTAGCATAATGACTCAATGTCCTTAACAAACAGGGTTCTTTATTTTCTAAGTGATTCTTCCCATGAAGGTTGGTGTTCTTGGGCTGAGTTAGAGATTAAATCCATCTACATCTTCAATACCCTGAATGTCCACTGACTTGCCTGCCCTTCCCAGGCTGCCTCTCTCTATGCTGTTAGAGGAGGGTGAGGCCATTCTTCCTCCTGAGGATGAGGAACAGAGGGAGTGAGCACCTGAAGCTTGTGTGTTTCACTATCAGAGGTTTCATCTTTTTGATTCCTAAAATGATCCCTTTCTCAGCCTAAGGATACTGTGATGGAAAAGTGGCCTAGGATCTCAAGGGAGAAGCTTTTTCTCAATAGATTCCAAGTTGTGAAAAATCCCAAGACCTGGTTGGGTTGTGGCTGAGTTAGTAGAGCACTTGTCATGCCAGCTTGAAGCCTTTTTAAAGCATAAAAGAGGATATGGTGGCCTGTAATCCTAGCACTCTGAGGGTAGAAGCAGGAGGATCAGAAGTTCAATGTTATCTTTGGCTAAGTAGTTGGAGTTTGAGGCTAGCCTAGGCTACATGAGACTCTGTCTCAAGAACAAAACAACACAACACAAACAACTATATAAGAGGTATATAGTTACCTCTTATAGTCTAACCTGGAGCCATCTTTTTGGAACTAGTGCTATGCCCTCTTCAGACAGGGGGTCTTGGGTGGAGTTCAAGACCAAGAGGGCCTTGGGAGTCTCATGGCCTTCTGGCCATAACACACAGCTCTCAGTTTCTAGAGGTCTTGGGATTTAATTCATCAAACAGAGATCTTTTGACACACTAAATAATGAATTATCATTAGTAATTTTTAATCTGCGTATATGCATGAGTATGTGTGTGTTCATGAGGGTGGATACAAGCTGTGTGCCATAATATGTGTGTGGAGGTCAAAGGATAGCCTTGGATGTTTGATCCACCTTACACCTTATATGAGATGAGGTCTTGTTCTCCACCCACCCTGGGCCAGCTAGTCTCCACACTTCTGGGGATTCTCCTGTCTTGCCTTTCGTCTTATCATAGGATTGTTGGGATCACAGGTTCAAGCTATTGCAGCTGGTTACAAGCAGGTTTTGGGGTCTAAACTTAGGTCCTCATGATTACATGGCATGTGCTTTTACCCACCAACCATACCATCTTCCCTGGCCCTAGTACAACAGAGGTCAAGTCTCTTTCCACCACGTGGGGCTAGGAGATTAAACTCAGACTCGGCTGCAAGCACCTTTACCTGCTGAGTCATCTTCCCAGCCCCTATTAACGAATTAATGAATGAAGCACGATGTCTAGAGACATTTTCCTGTTGAGGAATAATCCTCAAGTCCGCAGAAGAGAGGCACAGCCCTCAGCTCTCTCCCCAGCCTTGCAGCTCGGTTTTGTGCTGGAGAATGAGTGAGGCGTCCCGCATCAGCCTTGGCTCCTTGTTTTGTCCTCCACACAACCTGATTTTCCCAGGGCTGCACAGCCCCTGTTCACTATGGACACAACATTTCTCTGCAAAATATTTTCTGAAACCACCAACAGCCTTTTAGTCTTTGGAACCTTATTTAAACAAATTTGCATTAATAGCTCATGGGGCCCCCTCATTTACATATGTGTTTGAAAGGGCAGTGGTTTGGGGAATGTGATGAAAAAAACCCTGTGAATGCCTTGGTATGGTATGCTCTGTGGACATGGCTGAGACTGTTAAAACGTAGAAATTTAACTTTCAGCAATGCTTGATTCACGTGCAGCCATGGAGTCTGGGAAAAGAACACAGGCTGTGAATTTTTTCTCTTACCTTTCAGCTATAATAGAGAATGTTGCTATTGATTTATAATTGTTCTAAAAGAGAATAAATGCCTTTCTTATTTGGGGGAGGGTGGGTAAGGGAGACACAGGGTGTTAATTAGGAAATTATAATGAAATGTGTTCTGGGAAGCCAAAAGTATTTGGAGGCCCCTGCTGGATCTGGCTTGTTACAGGATTGTCCGGGCAAGATTGCTTGAGTTTTCGATCCTGAAAAAACTTAGGCCTATGGGTCCAAGTATGATTTTTAAGAGAACAAACAGTGGGCTGTGGAGATGGTCAGTGAGTAAGGCACTTGTTGGTCAAGTGTGAGGCTCCGAGTTCCGGTTTCCAGAACCTGTCTAGATTCTGAAGGTCGAAACACGTCAGAAAGCTTCAGACCAGCTGGCATGGGGCAGGAAAAGAGAAACCCCAACTCATTAAGTGTGAGTAAGGACTGACCCCAGGTTATCTTCTCATCACCACATGCCATGAACTGTGCCTACATTCACACACGAATCATATACACATCTCTTTCACATGTAAAGATAAAACCTCTAATGATATTTCATATTATTTATGTAGCAGGCTGGATCTGTAGCACTTGTAACTATTACTGAATATGAATGTATTCTATGTTTCAGGTCATGTATTCCGAGGTAATTACTGAATAAGTATAACTCATTCCAAGTAATTTATTGTTATTTCATGTGTGTATGAGTATTGAGAGAGACCAAGAGTGAGAGTGTGTATATATGTCATAGTGTGTGTGGGGGCGTCAGAGGACAACCTTTGGGAGCTGGGTGTCTCATTCCTCGTTTTGGGGTGGGACCTCTCTTGTTTCTGTCATCCTGTGTATCTGGGCTGAGTGGGTGTTTGCTGACAGACAATCTGAGCACATATGCACCCACACAACCACACGTAAAATAAATAAGTCAGTGTCAAAAAAAGACAAAGGGTAGTCTACCCCAACATCTCCCAGCTATTCCTTGTAGGGATTAATCATCTTAAAAACATTTTATTTTAGTTTGTGTGTGTGTCTGCAGTGCCCTTGGAGGCCAGGAGAGGATGTTAGACCCCTGCAACTGGAGTTACAGGTAGCGGTGGGCCGCCTCACGCTAGTGCTAGGAACTGAACTTCCATCCTCTGGAAGAGTAGTAAGGGCTCTTAACCACAGAAACATCTCTCTGGCCCACATTAACCACCTTGAATTGTGACCAAGAGGGACATTGGAGGTTTTCCCTGTAAGGCTCCCGAGGGTACTACTCATAATCAAGCCCATGAGAGTGGTATGTGAGCTTGAGGGCGGGACCTGGCACTCCAAGTGTCAGAATGTGCTTAATATCTTCCATATTAGCTTGAGTCATTCTGACTTGGATGAGCATACTTTTCTCCTATTTTACAAACATTGTTCATGTCAGAGTAAATTCTTTTTCTGGTACAATGTTGTATTTTCTGCATAAGTCATGACTATTTAAGATTTATTTATTTATTTATTTATTTATTTATTTATTTATTTATTTATTTATTTATTTATTTACTTTTGTGAGCAGAGGTGTTTTGACTGCATATGTCTGTGTGAGGGTGTCAGATCCCCTGGAACAGGGCTTACAGACAGTTGCGAGCTGCTGTGAGTCATGATTATTTTGTGTGGACATGTATATCTGTTAACAGCATATCCTTAAAGTCTCTGCCAGAGTTATAAAACACCCCTCAACCTGCTTGAAACAGTCATCCTAGCCCTTATCAATCATCCTAGCCCTCTCTTTTTTTTCAAAAAGGAAAAGAAAGAAAGAAAGAGAGAGAGAGAGAGAGAGAGAAAGAAAGAGAGAGAGAGAGAAAGAGAGAGAGAGAGAAAGAAAGGCTGAAGCACCTTGGGTGTCTGAGGAGGGCAATTGTCTGGCCTGTGCGTCTTTCAGTGTTTTCACATAAAAAAGAACAAAAGGTCCGAACAAGCCCCCACCAGGACCTGTCTCACAGAGCCACATCTGATGTGTCTCCTGTGTAGTGTCTGCCTGCACAGAGCTTGAGCAGACAGAGAGATATGCAGAGGCAGCTTTTTAGATTCTGGTAGATTTAGTTTTGATCATCACTCAGCAACGAACTATTTAATTTCTGTGCTCTTCAGGTGTCTTTCTCAGAGCTGAAGGCAAGTTGTCCATTGAAAGACATGGAGGAAGGGCAGTGTGTGTAACTGGTTAGAGGGAAGGCACCTCTCTTTCTCCGCGCTTTCCTCGGCTTGCATCCTACACAGTGAATTCTAATCTTTTCTTTTTCTATTTTTTACGTGTATGCTGTGTGTGTTTCTATATGTATGGGTTTTGCACACATATGTATGGATACATGTGCATGTGTGTAGAGATTTACACATGTATGTAGGGACTGAGGTTGATGTCAGAGAATGATTCTAGTTGGCCCTTCCACCTTTCTCATAGGCACAGACTCTCTCAATCAAACCCAGAGCTGCTTGCCGATATGGCTAGTCGCTCACCAGCTCTGGGGATCCCTTCCCTTTCTCCACTTCCTGGACAGAAATTACAGGCTGGCTGCCGTGCTCACCTGGCATTTACATGGGTTTCTGGGGTCCAAACTGGTCCTCACACTTGTGCAGCAGGTGCTTCAATTGCTGAGCTATTCCCCATGTTCCCATTTTCATCTTAAAACTGTAAAATTTCATGAGCAATTACACCCTGCCCATTAGTTCCCAGTGTCACAGTTAAGTGAGTCCATCTTACTGGCAAGGAACATTTTGATACTTAGGTCAGACAACGGCTTTTCAATGACGAACTTAAATAGTCTCTTTACAGGTAGACTTTGCACATTTGTTCTTTGGCCAAATTAATGACAGAAGTAATTACAGAGCTTTATTGGGCATTTGCCGTGTGCCTGCTCTTAGACCGGAACAAGTATTAATTCATTTAATCCTACATGATGAGGCAGGCAGTGCTATTATTCCCAATCATAGTTGAACAGAGGGTCTGAATTCCCCGGGGTTCTGTAGCCAGGGACCATGGCTTAAACTGACCAGGGCTTAAACCCTGTGTCAGTTAGTTGTCTAGTGACTATGATCAAATACAGGGTAAAATTGCTTCAGAAAGGCAGGTTTGTTTTAACGCACACTTGGAAGGAAAGCGCAGTGTCGGGAGTGAGGCAGCCAGGCTCCTGGCAGCCGCAGTCGAGAGGAAGAGAGAGGTGAATTCCTGTGCTTGACAAACTTCCGCCTCTCCCTCCTTAATGTGTATGTGGTTTACACACGCATGTATGTGAGAGCACATAGGCTAGAGGTCAACATCAGGTGTCTTCCCCAGTCTTCTGCCTTTATTTTGGAGGCAGGTCTGGCCCTGAACCTGGAGCTCCTGCTTCGGGTAGCTTGGCTGGCCAGTGAGCCCCTGGCTTCTGCGTTTCTGTGTTCTGGTGCTGGGCCTGCAGACACTCCCCACCACATGCAGTTTACACAGGTGCTGAGGGTGTGACCTCATCCCCTTGTGGGTGCACAGCAAGCATGTTGCCCAACGAGCCGTCATCGCAGCCTGCTGCCTTATCCACTTATTTAGTTCAGGACAGCAGCTGCGTAGAATGGCGCTGTCCACACTTACCGTGGGCCTTCCCACCTCAGTTAACCTAACCCAGAAACCCCCTCACAGCAACACCCAGAGCCTTAGTTTCTAGGGGATTCTGGATTCTGTCAGGTTGACAATATTAAACTCCACAATCCAGAAATTAAGCATGGATTGTCTATTGACATGAAATCTTATGGAGATGGCTTCTGTGTGCCTTCCTTAGGGAAGCCTGAAGCCCAGGCAGGCCTCCCAAATGGAAAAGCTAAGCACCCCAGAACCCATGTCTGAGGCAGGGCAAGAACGCAGCCTGGATGGAGCCGGCCTGAGCTGCTGCTCCGATCCTGTGGGAGGAGACTCCCAGAGGCAGCAGTCTCTCAGTTCTCCCTAGGAGCAGCCCAGGCAGGCCTGATGGAAAGGGCGGATTCTCCTGTGCAAGCAAGCTCAGGCACAAACACGCAGCTTTACCTCAGTGGCCACGCTTGACTCCCAGCATGCCTCGTTTGAACAGGCTGGCTGGAATAGCTGGGGCTGGCTCAGTGGCTCTTGGGGGCAGCCAGGGACGCTGCGGGCAGGGGTCTGCATCCGAGCGTGCAGTCGTGTGGATCCAAGGACCCAGGCTGATATGAATGGAAAGCCTGGCACTCACTTCCAATCAACCCAACTGTCTATTCCTGGAGCATCCCTGGCTGGCTGTCCCAGACTCATCAATTCAAAGGAGTAGAGGGTGGAAGGATGGGGTGTGAATCCCAGGCAAAGCTCTTTCTCTTGAGCAGGCAGAGTCAGGGAAAGGCTTGGGAAAAGCAGATGCTTTCTGAGGAGTGGCCCTTCTAGGAACTGGCCAGGACACAGGAGGTTTTGAGGGAAAGGATGGGAGATGCGACCATACTATCTGACCCTGGGTAGAGGAGATCTCACTCCACTCATATTGCAGTCACAGAGGAGTTAGTTGAAAGCCAGAGATGTTAAGTGACTTACCCGAGGGCATATAGCATCTGGCTTTACTCTTCCTCCTGATTGGAGTCCGGCTTCGTTAGATTTTACCTTCTGCCTGGCTGTTTCTCCAGTTCACTACTTTGTGATCCATGTGACATGAGAGTCTGCCTACTAGACGATGTCTCCAAGAGCCACAGAGGCAGACTAGTCACACAAGCTTGATGTTCTGTGAAGAAGTTAAAGGTTTTCCTGATGCAGAAAGGGGGGAAGCTGAGGCAGGCTGTGGCACAGGTACCTGGGCATTCTCATGATGACAGGGTGTCAGGTCCCGAACTGTCATTCTTACACTGTGCTCCTACGAACCATAGAGGAGCCTTCAGTGCAGACACTTACCTCATTGAAACCCCGGGACTGAGGGTGTGGCTTCATTGGCACATGTGTGCCCTGACTTCTGTCCCTAGTACATGAACTGGATATAGTAATGCACATGACATCCCTGCACCCAGGAGGTGGAGGCAGGGGGATCAGAAGTTCAAGACTGTCATCAGGTGCAGAACGAGTCTGAATCCAAACTAGGCTACATGAAGCCCTGTCTCAAAATAAATAAAATAAAAAAGACCCTCCAAAAAACAAAACAAAACCAAAAACCAACTCAAGCCTCTTCTGGGCTTTTTGTTAGCATCAACAGAAGGTGACTCTGGGCAATAAGGCACACAGTTGAGCATCCTTCCTCTCATAGCACTCACCAATGTGGCATCTTGCTAGCTTCTGCCAGTCAGTTTGAGCTTAGAGTTTAGAGGCGGGTTCTGTAGGGTCGTTCTGTGTTCCTTGCTGTTCCGAAGTAGACCCAAGTAGGATTCTCAGATTAGACAAAGGAAACTTGAAATCATTTCCTTACATCTCACAGGTGAAGGCTCTGCTCTTAACACATGAGGAAGCTGAGGTAGAAGACACATGACTTGCTCAAGGTCAGCCCGCCTGCGCCACTCTGTAGAGTCGGGAGATGGGAAGAACAGCTCTGCAGCCTGTAGTCACTACAGAAATGCTGACTGGGTAAATACCAACCCCTATGGCAAGATTTGTAACTCTCATTGGCCTTCCTTAGACAATGCATAGAGAGATTTTAATGACCTGCCTACCAGGCATTTCTGAAGCATTCGTTTACCAGAAGGCCAAGGTGCTCAGACTTTAACTCTAAAGCTAATGTCTCCCCTGACTCTGACAGTGAGAGTGATCCAACAAGGAAGAGGATGGTGCCAGCCTGTGATTGCTGTCCTTTTGACCTCCTGCTTCAGAAAGACAGACTTGGGATGACTTTTTACTTCTGCTTCAAAATGTTATTTTAGAGCGAAGGGAGTTTGCCATAGGCTAGTGCATCTGGCTTCAAAATCATTCCCCTGAGTTCCTATGCCCTTGACCCTGAGGTTCAGCTCCTGCTGGGAGGTAGTCAGAGCTGCAGGTGGAGGTGCTGGTGGGCATTGACTTAGCTTTGAGTCTCCCAGGTCAGGAGGAATCTGAAGAATTAGGGAGGAGAACACAAGCCAGGAACTGGGCAAAGAAAGTATCAAAGTAAGTGGTGAGGTGCATCGGAAGCAAATCAAATGTTTTGTTCCTGTTGAGCGGGATTAGGAATATATACAGTGAAAACAGATAGACTTGATGGGGTGGACCGGTGAGCCCTGTCCTGGGATACTTCAGGAAATGACTCTGTTCAGGAAGAACAGAGTGCCCAGGGAGGAAATTGAGCTTAATGCTTATCTCCCTATGTCTTAGCCGCTTAACTGCTTAGCACACCTGTAAAACCAGAAAGAGAGAAGCCGGAGGCCTCATTTATTGTTTACCAAGTAACTTGAGCTCTGAATGTCTTCAGTGTGTGGTTCATCTTTATTGAGGGCCTTCTTTTTCTCCCGAATTTATGGCAATGGCAGTGTGTAGAGGTGCCAATGGTGCTGTGACTGGCTAAAGGTCACCCTTCAATGGAAGAGCGGCTTCCTTCCTTCCCTCTGCCTAGTCCAGAGTTTGTTTCTTTGTCTTTCTAGGACCCAAGCTGTGTTATTCGACTTCTTTTCCTCTGTGACAAAATACACAAACAAACCGCTGTGAAGGAGGAAAGCTTGTATTTTGACTCCCGCTTTCAGAGGTTTCAGCCCATGCTCAGTCAGATGGTTTCACACTTCTGAGCCTGTGGTGAAGCAGAACATCATGTAGAAAGGACCCAGAGAGGAAAGCTGTTCCCCCTACTGACAGACAGGAAGAAACCGGTGGACAGAAGGAGAACCTGATGAAACTAAGGAATCCATTAGTAAAGTTAACACCCATGTGAACGAATCACTTCTTGGTTCACCATCAATGTTAATAAGACTTTGGCAGTCTTCACACTCAAACTATTAAAAAATGTAGTTTATCTCTACCACAAACACAAAGTAAATCCTTCTCTGGAGCCCTCAGAGTGTTTCATCTGTGGTACTCATCACTGCATTGCATTATATGTAATTAAGCACTGGAGAGGATGTGAAATTTCAGAATAATCTAATGATGGGGACTTGGCAGAGAGTGATGCCTATGACCACAATAATAATTGTGCACAAGTATTTTAACAAGACACCTTCCCTGTCCTTGCTGAAGATACATAGCCGTCCAGCTAGTCTGTAGGTTTCTGCCTCTCTTGCAGCCAGGTGATTGATGACAGGATATAGTAGGGTGCTGTGGAAAGAAGTCCATAGACATTCTTAAAAGAACGTTTCCCCTGGGAAGAGGAGACAGTGCAATTGGAAGAATGTTTGCTGTTGAAGTTCCTGAGTGTGAGCCCCAGGACCTTAAAAAAAAAAAAAGCTGGATGTGGTAGCAAGTACTTGTAATCCCAACACCGACTAGACAGACAGGAGGAGCCTTAGGAGTTTCCTGAACAACTAGCCTAATTTACTTTGCCAGTTCTAGATTATTGAGAGACCCTGTCTCAAAAAGCTAGGCAGACTGCCTGAGAAATTTGCATATGTATAGATGTATGCATATATATGTGTGTGTGTGTGTGTGTGTATCAGAGGACAGCCTTAGTTGTTCCTCAGGTGTCATCCAATGTCTTACACTGGCTTGGAGCTCAGGGAACCCCAGGAATTCTCTTGCCTCTGCATCCTCACCACTGAGATTGCAAACACACCACCACATCTGGATTATAATTATTATTTTTAATGTGAATTTGAGAGATTGAATTTAGGTCCTCCTCTTTCAGTGCTGAGAGCTTCACTGACTGAGAGACATTCATATCTTAGTTTCAGCTTCTGTGATTTTGGTCTAATTGTAGCAGCTTCTCTGACGTCTCAGCCAGCAAACAGGTAAAGCACGTGGTACTTCTTTCTTTGTCTTGCTGTTGTGAAGATGTCCCTAACTTCCACTGTGGGTATAAGGTTCTCTCATTGTCTCCCAGAGAAGCAGGATTGCCCCTCTCTTTTGATCTCGGGTTCTGATGGAGCACAATGTTTATTATGAAAGAATGAGAGAAGAGGGTTTGAGGAGGGAGCAGAGGGACGGAAGAGCCTTTGAGAAAGAGGCATTTCCTCAGTGTTAGAAAGGACAGGGGGGTGTAGAGAAGGGGGAGAAAGGAAACACAGGGCTGCCCCAGCTGGCTGAAGCTTAGCCTGGGATGCCCTCGTGAGGGAGAGTGTCTGTTGTCTGAGTAGATCACTCAGAACAGAGCTGGCATGAGATTAGAAACAGGAATGTAACACAAGCACATGGTAGAACTGGGTCACACATTTAGAGGAGATGAGCTCACTACTGTCAGAGCTTCGATGGAAATGACCCACTGTGGCTGGTCACCATTGCGTCTATCCACACAGAGTGTCATGTAGTCCAGAGTGGCCTCCAATTTTTTAGGCAGCTGAGGATGACCTTGAACTCCTGATCTTCCTGCCTCTGCCTCTCAAGTGCTGGGATCACAGATGTGCACAATCACACCCTGTGCTGTAGTACCGGAGATGGAACCCAGGGCTCTGTGTATGCCACACAAACACTCCACCAACTGACCGACATTCCCAGCCCCAGGGTCTCATTTAAAAGGATGCTGATCCCATTGATTTCTCTAATCACCTCCCTAACAGTCCCATCTTCTTTTTGTTTTCCTTTTAATTAAAAAATTTGTTGACAATTTCACGTGTGTATATGGTGAATGTTGGTCAATGCCGTTCTGCTATACCCTCTCATCCTTTTCTCCTTCCTTCCAGACCTTTCTTCTTCTTAGTTTGTTGCCCTCCTGCTTTCATGATTTTTTGTTTTTGTTTTTGTTTTGGGGGATTCATGTGGCCCATTGAGCATAATTATGATCGATTGCGTGAGTGTGGGTATGGGGTCATTACTAGGACATAGGACACTTACCAGTGACTATACCACAGAAGAAAAATGGCTCCTGAGAAAGGGTGGGGCTTCATCTTAGCCCCTCTCTCACTCATGATGGAATGTTGGTGCAACCACATCTTCTAATATCAACTCTTTGGTGATTCTGTGTTATCATATGAATTTTAGGATGACTCAGACATTCAAACTCTAGTAAAGGTACAAATTTTAATTAAGCAGGTAGAGTTCAGAGGCACCATAGCAAAAGGATGAAGGTCAGGCCTCCTGGCCATGTCCCCCGAGTCTGACTCTGCATCTTGATTAGGGGCAGGCACTAAGTCTTCTATGTTTGTAGGCTCTAAGTGGTACAGCATAGGGCTGGGCTCTGTGATGGTTACGACCAGTTGTCAGCTTGCCAGGATCTCGAAGCACTTAGGAGATGAACCTCTAGGCATGTATGAGTTTCTAAACTGTGTTAGGTGGGAAGACTCCCCTAACAGTGGGCCGTGCCATTCCATGGGCTGGAGTCTTGGACTGAATAGAAAGGAGACAGTGAGCTGAACACAGCACTCATCTCTCTCTGCTTCCTGACTGTGGGTGCTGTGTGAGAAGCTGCTTACTCTTAGGTCTCAAACCCAGGACAGATGGCTGAGGTGCCTCTTTAACATATCAAATCTGACACTGTCTGCCAGGTTCTCTCTGCATCCCCAGTCCCTTCCTATCATAGAGCCTTCCTGGCTGACATACCTCACCCCTACCCTAAACCTCTTCAGTCCAGGGGCTGGGCTGTTCTTCCCCTAGATCCTTTTGTCTACTCTCGTGGCCAGTCTCTTGGCACAGGCTACCTGTCTTGGTCAGCAGCTACTTTCTCCCCCACCCCATCCCCAACACTTCACATGGCTCAGGGCCATGTCCACTCTGGACTCTCCCAGATGTTCCTGCCTCTGGCTATGGTCTCCCTCAAGTTGTTCTATCAAGTATCTTTTTTTCAGTGATGATCAAAGTAATTAATTAATACAGTACCAAGCCTTGACATGGGTTTCAGTGGGTAAGGACACTCTGGAAAGTGGTCCCGTCCCATTGGGAGAGATCTGCCCTCTTGACCACATCTATTCTCAGGCCTCTGTCTCCTAATGCCATCACATTAAAAGTTAGGGGACTGGGCAGAGCTGAAAGAGCTGACAGCTCTGTTCTCACTTCTCTCTAAGGAAAGAGACTGCTCCTTCAGCTTAGTGGGGCCTGGAGATCACTTGACACACCTGTGCGTGGCTCCTACATACAAACACGGGAAGACCTCGTAGCTTCCTCTTGGCATGGCAGGTGGGGGCTTGCATCTCATGGATGGAACTGAAAGGCCTTCAAGCTTCCTCAGATTAGTGGTGGTCCAAAGGAAGTGGCCCCCAATGCTTCTTAAAATACAAACAAATAGCCACCCCATGACAAACCTCTCACTGAGGTTAAAACAGACAAATTCTTCTTGTCTCTTCTCTTCTCTCTTTTCACTGTATGGGCACATCCATGTTTGTGTGTGTGCTCTTGTGTGTCAGTGCATATGCAGGCTAGAGGACAGCCTTGGAGGTCATTCCTCAGGCCCTTTACTTACTTACTAATTTACTTATTAATTTATTGGTATTATTTTGAGATAGGGTATCTTGCTGGCCTGAAACTCACCAAAAAGCAAGGCAGGCTGGCCAGCAAGACCTAGAGATCTACCTGCTTCTGCCTTCTCAGCCTTAGGATTACAAGCATCTACCACCTTGCTATACATATACATATACATATATATATATATTTAAATGTGAGTGCTGATGATTGAATTTGAGTCTATGTCTTTATAAACACTTTATAGACTGAACTGTCTTGCCTGCATGTCTGTTTATCTATCTATCTATCTATCTATCTATCTATCTATCTATCTATCTATCTATCTATCTATCTATCTCTATCATCTATCTACTTACTTATCTGTCTGTCTGTCTGTCTATCATCTAGCTCTGACAGCTGTTGCTAAATAGACCTGGCTGGTCTGGATGGAACTCAGTACATATATGGAGGATGATCTCAGGATTGTGGCAATCTTCCTGCCTCTGCCTCCTAAGCACACTGGGTAGGTGCTACTATACCTGGCCTAACAAGTTCTCTTTTAATTGAGCACTCTATCAAGTATCCTCCTATGATTTATTTATTCCTTTTTTTCCTTCCATCCCACCTTCGTTCCTTCCTTCCTTCCTCCTCCTTAACATTTATTTATTATGTGTTGGGGCAGGAATAGACAGCAGGGGCAAGCTGTGGAGCAGGTAGAGGTCAGAAGACACTTTGTGGAGTCAGCTTTTTCTGTTACCATGTGGGTCTTGCAGATGGAACTAAAGTCCTCAGGCTTGGAAGCAAGAATTTTATCCACAATGATGTTTTTATGCCTGTCTTAGTTAGGCTTTCATTGCTGTGAGAGGACACCATGACCATGGTGTCTCTTACACAGGAAAACATTTAATTAAAGTTGATTTATATTTCAGAGGTTTTGTTCATAATTGTCATTTGGGGAAGCATGAGAGCATGGAAGCAGACATGGTGCTGGGGAAGGAGCTGGGAGCTCTCCACCTGTATCCACAGGCAGCAGGAAGAGAATGAGACCCACTTGGCTTCAAACCCACCCTCAGTGACACACTTCCTCCAACAAGGCCACACCTCATAATAGTGACAATTCCTACGAGCCCACGAAGGCCATTCAAACTATCACACTACCCTGTCATTTCTTTTGAACAGAATTTTAAAAATATTTGAAATGCATTATATGTTTGAAGTCTAATAGAGGAAGAAAAATAGACAAGAAACCAAAGCTAGAAGTCATAAGACAGCTCTGTTATAAGAATCTAGACCAAGGAGTTGGAGGAGAGGAGATCGTGTGCCAGCCAGACCTTGGAGTGTGGCTCTATGTTGAAAAAACAGAAAAAAGAACAGCTAAACTCTGTCTCAACAAACAAACAAATGAACAAAGAAATAATGAAAGGGCTTGAGTATAGCTCTGTAGTAAAATGCTTGCCTACCTTACATCCTAGCACTATTGAAGAAGAAGAAGAGGAAGAAGAAGAAGAAGAAGAAGAAGAAGAAGAACAAGAACAAGAACAAGAACAAGAACAAGAAGAACAAGAAGAAGAAGAAGAAGAAGCAGAAGAACAAGAACAAGAAGAACAACAAGAAGAAGAAGAACAAGAACAAGAAGAACAAGAACAAGAAGAAGAAGAAGAAGAAGAAGAAGGACAAGAGTTGAGCAGGGAAGAATGTTGCTATTGATTAGTGATGCCTGCTGTGGAGGCAGGAACAATGGTTTGTGTTTCAAGAGAATGCCAGTTTGCCCTAGAAATTGATGTATGTCCCAAAGAAAGAACTTCCTTTTTATTCTCTTACATTAATGCTAATAAATATTGAGAATAAAGTCTATGACTGTGTGTGTGGCATGTGCATGTATGTGTCCACAAAGTTGACATTGGATGTCTTTCTTGATTGCTCTTTACTTTAATTATTGAGACAGGGTCTCTCAGTTAGACTCAGAGATTATCAATTTAGCTAGTCTAGCCAAGTTGATCCAGGCATCCCCATCTCCACCCCCTGAGTTCTGGAGGCAAGTTCAAGGTAAGCTACCATGCCTGCCTGGCTTTTACTTTGGTTCTGGGAATTCAAACTCTGGTCTTTTGCTTGTCTAATAAACACATTATCCACAGAGCCATCTCCCCAGATCACTTTTTAAATTAAAACAATTTTAAAATTATGTGTATATGTGCATATGTGTGGGGAGCATGCTATATACGTTTGAGTGCAGAGGCCTCAGAGGATGGAAAGTGTCCAACCCCCTGGGGCTGGAGTTACAGGCAGTTGTGAGTTGCCCTCTGGAAAAGCAGTATATGCTCTTAACTGCTGGGCCATTTTTCCAGCCGTGCCCTCAACACTTTCTCAATTACAAATTAGCCTAAAAAGTAATGGTTTTCATCACGGCATTTTCATACATATGTTGTTTGTGTTGCTTTTCCCCCAGTCTTCTCTCTTACCCTCCTGCAATTCTGCTCATCCCTGCTTCCTTCACCCCAGATGTTCCTATTCTCCCTTCATGTCACAGACATCAGGACTTTGATGCTACCTTTTTAAATACCTTGCCAAGTACTGTTCTCTCAGGGCACCAACTCCCTTCTGTTGTTTTCAAGTGGCAGCTGGGAGTCAAGGTTCTTGACTCTGCCGTGTGGATCAGGGAGGAGCCATCTTCTCAACTGGACAAAATAACTATTTTTTAGAGAAGAGCGAAGATGCTGCAGAGGGGCAGTGAGGAGAGGAAATTGTACCAGTGGAAACTTTCTAATACTCACGTGAATGGTTGGTACATAAGGTGTGGCACCAATCTTGTGTTGCTTCAGGCCTGCAAGCCCTTATCTCCCTGTCAAGGCCATCATTGCCTCGAGGTTAGGGACCGCACTGCTCCTTGCCATGGGGACACCGCGCTTTTGTGGGGCTTTTCCTCTTGTGGACACTGTATCTGTCAGAGTGGCAGAGACATGAAGGACATCATCCACAGCCAAAGTGACTTACAAGTCCTGAAAATGACTTGTTTGTGTTCAAGTGAGAATAGAACGGGAAGACTGTGAAATTAAGCTGTGGTCTTTGTGTCAGAGCCAATAGCAGAATAGAACAATGCTCCATTCACACGCCTCTTAGGCTTGCTCTCAAAGCCCAGGCTTCCCTTTAGTTCACAGGACCCTCCCTGGAGGGTGGAGGAGAGTTGTGTTTGAAGAAGAGGGGGAGGGTGACTGAATGGGGCACCTTCATAAACACTCTCTTGGAGCCTGAAAACTGGCATTTTCCAGATTTCGACAAAGTGGTCTAACTGGTATTTTTCAAAGGATGGCTTTCTGAAAATTGGTGCATAGAGGAAATAGGCTCTGATCGTTTATCCATTTGAAAATCTGTGTGTTGGGAGGATGATTGCATCACCATAGCAACAGGGAACACAGTGAGACGTTTTGGGGGTGGGCTCTGGAGGTGGCTCAGTCGGTAAAGCTCTTGCTGTGTAGTAAGCAGGAAAACCTGTGTTCTGTCCTTGGAACAGAAGAATAAAGTCAGGTACGGAAATGTGTGCTTGTAATCCAGAGCCGGGGAAGGCGGTGACAGGAGCATCCAGTCTGAACGAGAGGGGTCTGGCTCAGTGAGAGACCCTTTCTCAAAACTCCAGGTCGAGCGTAATAGCTGGGGTTGTCCTGATCTCTGCACGTATGCACACACATGTGCAACTGTACATATACATGTACCTGTGCACACAGATACCGTCTTGTCTATGCATGTGTATAAATATACATGCACAGAAATGGTGGGGTAGGGCTTCCACACAGCAGCTTTCACGAGGCCCCAAGTGAGGATGTTTCGTGTAATAGAACAGAGCACCCTGAAATCTGATGGGAGGTGACACCCACAGAATGTAGACGTTAGGTGAGACTTGACTTTGTGGTGTCTTAATGGGCACCATTGACAGCGCACCACAGCATATGGGATTAGGAAAGCTCTTGCACGTTCAGATTTTGCATTACGGCTGTTTTCTTGGGAAGGTAAAGAGAGGACCATCAGGCTTAACCTGCCCATCCAGGTAGAAATCTAGAGCTAAAAAGGGGAGCTATGGAATGAGCTAACCCTCCTACTTTGGGTTGTATAATGAGAACAAGCAAGCCAAAATGGCTTTCCGCGGACATGCTCTAGGAACTGACCACACTCGCTGAGTTATCGAAGCTGCTGGATCTGAGCACTGTCCACTCCTGTCCATGACCTCTTGATAAACAAGGACTCAGTTGGCCTCACTTCTTCTGAGCTGTAGCAGGGAGACCTTGCTGCCGCTGTGCCATGCCTCCCTGGTAAGCTTGAACCCCACACCAGCCAGCCATAGGGAGCTTTGTTTTTCACTAGATTAGAGAGCTCTCTAAATAGGGTAGGCTGGTCAGCCAGCGAGCCTCAGGGTTCCTCTTGTCTCTCCCTCGCCACTCTTATTGGATCCTAGTAAGAACACACACACACACACACACACAGAGAGAGAGAGAGAGAGAGAGAGAGAGAGAGAGAGAGAGAGAGAGAGAGAGAGAGAGAGAGAGAGAGAGAGAGAAACATGCACACAGTTTTCTAGCCTTTAGAAGGGTGCTTAGCACACACTAAATACCCAAGACTCTCCCAATATTCAAGTGCATGCAAGTTACATAACTCCAGTCTCTGGCCTGTGTTGCCTCATGTCCCCAAGTCTTATCTCTGTCAAGGTTGTAAGTCCTTTGAGGTTTAAACTGTATTTTGCTTTATCTTGGGGACTTGAAGATCCAGGAACTAAGTTAGCCATTATCTTCTTATTTATGCTGTTCTTCTTTCCAGGTGGTTTTGGTTGCCTTCGCTCTGACTGTGATGTCAACTGGTTATTCAACAGCTATGGATGGCTCCAGTGTGGCACCCAGGAGCTGGGTGTTGACCACACCCAGGATAGGTGCTCGTCGGTCCCTTCATGAAGGCGTCTTGCTCTCAGGGCTGTCGGTCTCCCAGTTTTCCTTCTTTAAAGTTTTCTCTTAAAGCTCTAGGAATCTGTTTAGTTGGAAACTTGAACTAGCGAATGTGAGCAGGAGATCTAGCTCAGTTGGTAGAGTGCTTGCCTGGGATGTATGAAGCCCTAGTTCAGGTCCCCAGAACCTAACGAGAGTGTGAAGGGACACACCTTCTATCCCAGCACTTGGGAGGTGGAGGCAGAAGGACCTGAAGCTCAGGGCTGTCCTCACCTACACAGTTTAAGGTCAACTTGGGATACACTAAACTTTTGTCTCAAAAATAGGTCAAGTGCTTCCCTGACCAGAGAAGGACAAATGCCTCCCACCTTTCCAAGGTTCAGAGCTGACATGGATCATCAGATTTACATGTGCCCTCTTCACAGTGGCAAATCATTAAAATGCAAATGGGAGGTGGAGGGGGGACTCAGGGTGGAGTGGAAACTAGATTTTTTTCTGACTTGCTGTGGTTTCCCCTTATGCTGCTGACCCATCCAACTTCACAACTGCCCACAGTGGTACTCAGTTCAACAGCACACTGTGGGTGTATGTGTGGTTGGAGGACTGTTCGGGAGAATCCACTAAGCAAACTCAGGTGGTCAGGTTGGCAGCAACGTCCTTACCTGCTGGGCCTTCTTACCACCCCACACCTTGCTTTTTGAGACATGCTCTCTCACTGAACCTGAAGTTCACCAATTAGACTAGGCTGTCTCACCAGCAAGCCTCAAGGAGCCACCTGGGCCCCTTTCCCCAGTGCTAGGTTATAGCTGCATGCCTGGCTTATCTTTTAGGTGAGGATTGAAGTAGGTTCTTCGTGCTTTTATAGCAAGTACTTTACTGACTGAGTCATCTCCCTAGCTTCCTTTTAGGAAATTTCTTTGGAATCTAAAGATTCCACATGTGAATTATAAGCTAAGGCTTTCATATACCCATTGCACTGTGAAATGGGTTAGTACCTGGAAATGAGTTCGTTTTTCTGAATGACTGTTGTGTTACTGCTCTCACAGAGCCAGCGACTCTTTTAGGAGAGCCATTGGGGGCTTTTGTTTTGTTTTGGAGACTAGGTCTTATGTGTCTCAGGCTGGCCTTGGATTTATTAAGTAGTGAAGGACACCTTGATCTTCTGCTCTTCCTGAGTGCTGGGATTACAGGTGTGCACCACCAAACCTGGTTTATGTGGGGATCAAACCAAGGCCTCTAAGATGCTCTCCCAATACTCTACCAGCTGAGCGCATCTTCAGCCCCATTCAGAGTTTAAGAAGGAGTTAACTTTGGAGGGATTATTGTGATCTCCCCAAAGACGTTGTTGGTGGAGTAAAAGGGTAGAGGGGGAAAGGCTATGGTGAAGAAGGCAGAAGCTCGTATCCCTGGTCTAAGTTACCACACTCTTTGAGATCTGGCTCAAAGATTTTGAGGGGTGGGAGTTTGGAGAGATAGGCAATGGAGGCTTTGTCTCCAGGCTGTATTATTTTTCTCACAATGTATAAGAATTCAAATATAGTTGAAGACCCCTGGGACTCATCCATCCCTTTCCAAAGGCCCCCATCTGGCCAACAGGAGAAATTCATATTCTTCCTATTAAGGTGACCAGACCCTCTTTCCAGCAGATGAATGACTCTGGCAGCTCCTCCATACCTGGGTTACGCTCCAGAGGGTCTGGTGTGGACACGCTGGGGAGATCCCCAGCTCAGATGGTTTTTACTGATGCGTTGGTTTGAAATCCCTAGCATGCTCCAGCACATCCTTCCATCATCACCTCGGGCCAGGCGGGTACTCAGTTATTCAAGCATGGGCTGCCGTCAACCTTGTCTATTTTTATTCTCTCCAGTGCCTGAAACAGTTAATTAGCTGGCTGGGGATGTAGCACTGAGGCACCCTAGGTCCCGTTTCTCCTAGAGCTTAGTCTTTTCATCAAAGTAGGCGCTTAAAAGTGCTTGCTGGGTTGAATTGGCTGTCCAAAGAATGATAGCAATTTAAGTTAAATTGAAGTTCATTCAAGATGTTTTCCCTCAGTGCGTTGACATCAAGCAGTTCGGTTTTCCCACTTAAATTCATAGTGTAAATGTGAGTTAATTCTCCTCTTCTTAGTTCCCATTCCTTCAGGAAGGGGCTAATACCAGCAGTGTGCTTAGTATTCTACGAACTATAAATGTGGGAACTGCTTATCACTTAAAAGGCATGACGGATTGTTACTTTCTCACTGTGCAAGCATCACCACGTGTTAACAATTGTTATGATGAACAGCACAGCTTTTGCCCAGGATTAATGGTTCGGTTTGAGATTTTTTTTTTCAATGTCTATTTTCTTTTTCTGTTTGTATAACCTTGATCCTTTTAACCACCATGATCATCTCTCTGTTTAAACTAACTGCATCTATTCTGGGCTCCTTGATTCAAATTGCTCAGCTAGCCTGGCATATTCAGCAACGAATGACAAGGGAGATCCTATCTCGTTCAAGGTGGAAAATGAGGACAAATATTTGAGGTTTTCCTCTGTATGTTGTGACCTGCATGGATCTGTACTTATGCATAGGAACGTGTGTGCATACACACAAAGACTAAGAAGACAAAAGTGAATTACCCTCTTATTCTCAGTTTCCCCAAAACATTCCCTTCTCTTGGTTGTTGTGACAGAAAGGGATAGGTATCCCAGGCTGTCTACTCTCCTTAAAATTCGAAGTGTACTTAACATTTCATCTTTTGCTTTTCAAGTATTATGAGCTGGCTAGAGGGAGATCATGTATGATATATTACATTATTAAAGTGTTTTAGACTTTACAAAGGTCTTTTTCTTAAGTAGCCCCAACTTATCAGTCCTTGGGTCCTTGTACTAGAATTGACCATATATTTCAAAGCTGGTTTGGAAGGGGAGCATGAACGTTTTATTTTTGTTTATTTGATCATTTGTTTACCTATTAACTTATCTAATGACTTGAGCGTACCTATGCACATGGGTACATGTATGTCTAAGTGGAGATGCACATGTGTGTGCATGTATGTGAAGGTCAGAGGACAACTTTCAGTCATCATATCTTGTCTATATTATCACTGTTATTTTATGTTTAGATAGGCTCCCTCAAAAGCCTGAAACTTACCAAGTAGGCTAGCTTGTCTGGTCAGCGAGCCCCGGAAATCTGCCTGTGTCCACCTTCCCAGTGCTGGAATTGCAAGCATGGGCCCCTATGCCTGGCTTTATACATGAATGCTGGGATTCATCCCTGGTCTTCATGCTTGCAGGCAAGCTCTTTACAGAATGAGCAAGCCATCCATCCTGCAACCCCTGTTAAGATGCTCGTTTGATGCTTTCCTGGCTTAAGCCCGCCAATAAACCTAAAAGCCATCTCTGTGTGTGGGGAATGTATGCTGGCTGGAATAGCAAGCTCTTTGAAGGGATGGCTACATTTCTCATGGAATGTCCACAGGGCTCAGGTCGCTAAGGATCCATTGAGCAAGCAAATATACAGTGAGAACGAACCTCAGTATTCCATTATTTGAATAACCACAACAGAAATGATTCCCACTTTAAAAGTTTGAACTTGTTCAATTCTCAGCCAAGCTGTCAATTGTGGTCATAAACAGTTGCAGATTTGAAGACATAAACCTCCCTCTTTAGGGACTCAAATGTTTGTGTTGGGGTGGGAAGCTTTGGTTTTACAGGAGGAAAATTCTTGGCTGAGGTCTTTGAAAATATGGATGTGCTTTCAAACTGTATGTACGAAGGATTTGGAAAGAGGTCTTGACACTGAGACACGGGGATGGGAGGGGCAACTGAGGACGCACAAGCAGGACCCAGCCAAGAATCCCTGCACACGTGTGCACATGAAGGCAGAGGACAGACCTTCTGGATGTCCAACTAAGAATTCACTGTCAGTGTGTGGCTTTGGGTAGGACCTCATTTCCAAGGTCTGTCTTGTTGGTTCCTAAACTGTTTGCATAGGGATGGCGTGGGCAGGGAAAAGGGTTCTGAGATTGAATATTTTGAAACTCTAATGGCTGTTACGTTCACGTAAACATGAGGACACCTCTGCCATTAGATGAGCCAGGCAAGTGTCTCCCACCACACTTGGCAGAAAAGACACAGCTTTTCTTTGTGTATAAAGCACACCATTGTTTGATGCTTTGTCCTCTTTCTGAGAGCAGTTATCACCCCACTGTCTGAATCAGTCTTTGTGCCATCCTTAGCTCTGCTCTTTAGAGGGGAACATCCGTGGAGGCTGAAAAGAGAGGAGCCTCTCCTTCCCTAGTTCCCTAGGGACCACCTAGAAATCACTGTGTTCCGCAAAACTGAATATACATTTCCACAGACTTAAAACTAAGCAGATGATAATTCCAGTGCTGGTGTGGCAGAGACAGGCCTCACTGGCCAGCCCTAATAAGTGAGTCCTAGGCCAGTGAGAAACCTTGTCTCAAACAAAAACAAGAATGAAAAAACAAAACTGAAAAACAAAACAAGGTGGATGTTGCCTGATTGACCTCTAGTCCCTCTCTCTCACACACACTCACACAGGGGGGGAGGGGGAGAGAGAGAGAGAGAGAGAGAGAGAGAGAGAGAGAGAGAGAGAGAGAGAGAGAGAGAGAGAGAGAAAGGATGAAATTGACACAGGAAGAGTTTGCTGGGAAAGTTTAGAAAACTGCTTTGATGTTTTTGAGATCAGAGCCAAATGGGGGAGGGATAAAAGACAAATTATATAACAACAGAAGGCTAATGATGTCACTGTTCTCTCTCACACTGTCCTTGTAGGAAGTGATTAATCAAAGATACTTAAGTTCCATTGAACTGTCCCTTCTCCTGACCTTTAATTTAAAAAGATTTATTTTTGTTTTATGTATATGTATGAGTTTTGCATGTATGTGTGTACATAGGTACATATGTATGTCTGTTTGATTTTAAGTGCATCACTGTGTGCCTAGTGCCTGGGGAGGCTGACAGAGGGCAGTAGATCCCCTGGAAATGGAGCTACAGATGGTTTGAGACGTTTTTTTTGGTTGCTGGCAACTGAACCCAGGTCCTTGCAAGAGCAGTAACTGTTCTCAACTGCTAAGCCGTCCCTGCAGCCCCTTCAGTTTAATTTTGCTGTGTCACTTCACTATCAGTTCCCAGGCCTGATAATTTTGGGTCAGTTGGCTCTTTGCCTTGCCTACATGGAGAGTTCCAGGCCAACGACAGAGCCTGTATCAAAAGCAAGGTAGATGATGGCACCTGAGGGATGATGATCATTACATCTAAGGTTAACCTCTGGTCTAACACACACACACACACACACACACAGACACACACACACACACAGACACACACACACAGACACACACACAGACACACAGACACACACACAGACAGACACACACACAGACACAGACACACAGACACACACACAGACTCACAGACACACACACATACACAGACACACAGACACACACACAGACACACAGACACACACACATACAGACACACAGATACACACACAGGCACACAGACAGACACACAGACACACACAGACACACACACAGACACACTGACTGACAGACAGACACACGGACACACACAGACACACACACAGACACACTGACAGACAGACAGACACACACACACACACCACAGGAGCCAGAGAGAGAGGGACAGACAGACAGAGACAGAGAGAAAGACAGAAAGACCTGCAAATGTACTTTTTGCTTCCCTCTTCCTATTCATTTCTATGACTGAAGATCCAGACTCACAGACAACACTTCTTCTCTCTTCCTTTCTTTCCTTCTTTCTTCTTTTCTTTCTTTTTTCTTCAAAGTCAGGGTTTCTTATAGTTAAGGCTGTCCTCAAACTCATTATGCAATACTCATTTTCCCTTCTCTTATGTCCAAATTCTGGGATTAAAGGCATGAATTATTACTCCAGGTTTCTGTGGTGCTGGCGATTGAATCCAAGGCTTCGTGCATGCTAAGCAAGCATTCTGCCAGTTCAGCCACACAGTCCTTAGTTGGCCATTTCTACTTTGCTATTACACGTAAAAGCACCACAGTTTAGGCCTTTTTTTTTTTTTTGAACAAGTATCACCTCAATACCTAAAATTGCTTCTGAAGTTTATTGAGACACCAAGGGTCAGAAATATGAGCTTGGCTGTTTGTCAGGCCTGACCTCTTGACCCCGGAGAGCAGCTGGTGCAGTGCTTACAGCTGCCCCCACTGGAGGAGCCTTTTACCCAGAGGAGCTCCCTTTGATGGGCTCCTGAGGGAGGAGGGCGCCTCTGAATGGGTTTTTCTCTGAAGCCCCGCTAGTCCCTACCCTATGAAGAGAACAATGAAAGGGAAGGCAAATTGCAGGGAAGGGGGGATTTGCAAGAACAGAAGCAACAAACAGGGAGGAAACCAGCCTCAAATCTTTAAGTTTCCGCAGCGATTCCTCGATTCCTCCTCGTTTGGAGCAAAGGCTGGAGGGCCCAGCTTCTGACCCACAGGACAGGGGTGTGGGAATAGTTGCCGGCCAATGGTGATGCTAGAGCAGAGTGCAGGGTCATGTGTGGGCACAGCCAACTGGGAGATGAGGTCAGAATCAGGTGTGCCAGCTGCCCAGGCCTTCTCAGCTTTATCAGATGTATGCAGCCACATTGTGCTGAGCTAATCTGCTTCCCCTGGTTAGAGCTCATCAAGGCAAACATTTCTTACTTTCTCCCCAAGATGTGATTCAATATAAGACCCCAATAAGCACCAGTCTGAGTCTGGCCCTGAGCCACCATCCATTGTAGTTCTCCTCTGGGCTGTTAATCTCTGCTTTGCGCCTCCCCCCTCTCCCTTTGTGAGCCTGCTGGGGTGGAGGACTATGACACCCCCCACCCCCACATATATATATATTTAATTTCTCATTGCTTTTGATATTCCTGAAACCAGGGGAGTGTCAGGACTCGGGAGACTGCTCCAACAAGTGTTCGCAGAGCAAGCCCGAGACACAAACCTAGCGTGGTGGTTGCTTGTATTCTCTGAGCAACCACCCTATCTCACTGCCAGGATTACTAGAGAATATTGTGCAAAAAGTTAAACATCCCTGCTGCTGGGTAACTTCTGAGGTCTTTATGAGTTCAGAGGTTTTCCGTGCACTGCGTGGCCTGGGGTACTGCCTGGAACTTAGTGATGACTCCCATGATATTTATTTCACGCAGCTTTAATTTTTGTATTAAAAAAAATAAAGAACTGCTGAGTTGGTTCAGTGCTTGCTAGCTTGCATAGAACCTAGGGTCGGCAGTAGCACAGGGGTGTGACCTTAGCATTTGGGAGCTGAGAGCAGGAGGGTTAGGGGTCTAAAGTCATGGGCAAAATGAAGACTCCAAAGCCCCTGCTGCCAGACTGGCTCTTAAGTCTCAGCTTGGCTTGTACCCATGCTGTGGTACACATTACTTGTTTCTTCTTTTACCATTTGGGTGTGAGGTTGCCTGGCCTCTGTCTAGAATTCTGAGAAGGTAGTGAGTTCACACAGATGGCTGGGGAGGCCTGCCCTCTACCCCTTAGATTGCAGCAGGAGGTCTTCTCCCTGATAGCTCACCAGCACTGTGCGTGTGTGTTTATTTTTGGTTTCTAGGTTATCTTACTGTTTCCTGTTACCTTCCCTTGGCTTCACACTGATTCCACCTCATACCTTCACTTCCCAGGTCTGTTTTGATACCCAGTATGTAGCTGGGAACCCCACAATGTATTTAAAACATTTGTTTGACCTGGTTAGGTCATCCTTCCCTTTTGTAGTGGAACACCAGGGAGAAGGGCATTTGGGCCTCAGTAACCTTAAAGTGTAGAATTGAGATGTTAATCTTGACTTTGCTGAAGCTTCCTCCTTAACTAATTTCCTCCTCCCTTCCTTCCTCCCTCCCCCGCTTCTTCCCTTCCTCCCTTCCTTCCTTCCTTCCTTCCTTCCCTGTAGGAGGGTGGTTGTGCACACCTGTGAATGTGGAGGCCAGAAGACAACGTCAGCATGCCTCCTCAGCTGTTTCTTACTTTGGTTTTAGAGTCAGGGTCTCTCACTGAGCTGAAGCCTGCCAAGCTGGCTGGGCTGGCTGGCCAGTGAGCCTCTGGGACCTTCCTGTCCCATGCCTCTGCTGGGATTAGAGGGATGAGCGCTACCATGCCTAACTTTTTGAGTCCGTGCTGGGAGTCAAATTCAGGTCCTTGTGCACACAAGGCAGGTACTTTACAAACTGAGCTTTCTCCCCAGCTTGACATCGTACACACAGGATGGACACACAGGACCTTTCTCTGCTCTCCTCTTGCCCACGTTTGTGCTCTCTGGATAGTCTTGGTGAAATCCCACAGCCACATGCTCCTCAGACACAGTAAACAGGGTCTCTGTGCACTGAAGGACTGCAACATGGCTACAAACATTTCACGTGATTCTTCAAAACCATCACTAAACCCCACACTTCTGTACACAAAATGATCTTGCCTGGGCAGCTGGGTGACAGGTGGAAGGACCAGGATCAAGAAAGGATCATTACAAGTTGAGTTCAGTGTGCCTGACAGAGTGACATTTTTGAAATCAGACACATGAAGGCTTGACTCTTATCCTGTAACTGACCTGGCCTCTTGAAAACCCTGCTTTCTTCATCTCTAAAATGGGATCAGTACAATGGAAGTCCAGCGAGGAGAAGAGGCTCTGTGGTACATGTGAGACACACATGTTGGCTACTGTGGGTGTAGGTGTGGCACTGGTCCTCTATGGCTTCTCTGGATGTTGCTGTAGCCGTGGACCTTTTTGTCTGAAGGAAACAGATGGCCATGTTGGAAGGGTTGAGATGACAGGAATGAGGGAAAATGGGGCTGGAAAATTCTCTCATGCTTCCTCCAAGTGCTTCCTCCTGCTCTGGAGCTGCAGATACAAGACGTAAAGGAAACTCAGAAGGAAATAGTAAACTCATGAAGCAGATGGGCAGTCTTGATTAAACATTCTCTCTCTATCATCTACGTAATCTATGTATCTATCAACCCATATATCTGTTCATCTATCTTTAACCTTCTGTGTATGTATCATGAAATTTTCTCTATATATTAATATAAACAATAACAGAATTTTTCATACCAAAAATGTTTCAAAATTTATTGTGTGCATGTGTGTGCATGCGTGCATGTGCATAACATGCATGTGGCAACTTTTGAGAGTTGGGTTTGCCTTTATCTTGTTGAAGCCGGGTTTCTCTTGTTTCTGCTGTTGTACCGTGTATTCTCACTTTTTTTTAAGACATGGGTTCCAGTTACCAAACCCGGATTGCCAGGCTTGTGTGGCAAGTGCTTTTACCTGCTGGTCCCTGGAAAGATTTGATAATTATCTATTATCAAAAAGAGAAAGTTCTTCTTCATGTCCATTTATGTATCTAACCATCATCCAACCCCAGTGTGAGTGTGTAGTCATGCAAAGTTCACTAAATAGTGTATGTTTGCATGACTGGCCCAGTAATGAAGACAAAGACCTCTGGGGTTATTCAATATAAAAATGTGGTGTGCTCGAAAGTATCAGCCATACATGCATGAGTGTGCTCATGTCCTGTGAACATGTGAGTGTGTGTTCATGAGCCTGCATTTGTGTAATTAGATGGGATGAATACTGGTATTATAATATATATATATATATAAATGATGCCATGCACACAACAGATACTATATGAAAGCTATTTATTGGATGGAGGTGGAGAGAGAAAGGGGAAAGGAGAGAGAGACACACACAGAGACAGAGAGAGAAAGAGAGAGCAAGAGCTTGAGAGAAGAGGGTCATTTTATCCTGGGCCCCTGGCAGCAGCGACCAATGATGACATCACAGGTGCCTAAGCAACCTGGGAGTGGGCTAGTGCATCAAGATTTGTGAGCTAACAAAAACCCTCTATACACCCTGTTGATAAATTCTATACCTACTTACCTTCCTATTACTAATTTTATAATATTCAAGTATCAGTATATATATATATATATATATATATATATATATAATGTGACAAGCTTTATGTGGTTGTTACAATGAATAGATCCTGTGTTGTATACAATGTTGCCTTGGTTGGTACCATTTTTGTGGAGATTGGTCCTTTGTACCTGGAATGCCAGCAATTTGAGCTATCAATAATATGTTACACTTGCTTGTTAGTTTAGTATATTATAATGTTTTATTTCTTGAATATTCTTATTCTTAATATAGTTTTTATTCAAATGTCACTTCTTATAAAACCGTTTTGCAAACTCTCTGTATCCAGGTGAACAGAGACTTGTAGAAGGTTCAGGAAGGGGTGTGGCTCAGTTGGTAGAGTGATTGCTTAGCATGCACAAAGCCCTGGCCTTGAATCCCAGCCCTGCATAAACCTGGCATGCTCATACATAACTTGTCTCAGCACTCAGGAGGTGGAAGCAGGAGGATCAGAAGTCTAAGATAATTCTTCTTGGCTACGTGGAAAGTCAGGGCTAAGACCAGACTGGACTATATGAGACTCTATCTTACAAAAGGGAGAAAGAGAGAGAGCAAGAGAATGAGAGTGAGACAGAGCAGAAAATTTTTATATTTGATCCTGGTATAATTGTTGTAGGAATGATAGTTCTTACTCTTTTATTAAATATTTTCAATTCGTTCTTACCAAGCATCTCTTCACAGATCACTTTTCTCTAGTGTCTGTAGGAAATTCTGAAAGTACATGCAGGGATGTATTTATTGGCATCTAGACGTACAGAAATGAGAAATGATGAAGAAAAGAAAACAACCAATGTGACCAAGAAATCCTGGATGGGCATCTCAGACACACTAGCATGAGGGCTATGGTGTAGTCAGTACAGTTGTGGGGCAAGGGATTAGTACAGATCAGCCACAAAATAGACCACCCAGGCGGACATGCTCATTCTTGTAAAACGCAATGGAAACTCAAATTAATTTCTCAGGAGAGTATTAGCTCTTTTGTGTTGAGGGAACAAACAGTGGGTCAGAAATGTACAAAATCCAACAGCTACCGCTTGACTCTGCCCTGGGATTCACAGCGTGGGGAAACACCTCCTGGCTCCATAGAGGGTAAGACACAGAGCAGAAGGCCAAGGGGGGCAGGAGGGGTGCTTTTATTGAAGGCTGTCTTTTAGGCTTCACTGATCAAAGAGGCCCAGCCGGATCCTTTCAAGTCATGGAGATGGAAGAGGGCCAGAGTTCAGGCTGAGGGAAGCATCGCTGAATCTTAGGAGTTTTGCCAGCAACAGCGATTCCTGATTTCTATGTGCAGTGGGAAGTGAAGAGGACACTGTGAATGCATGCAAAGATCCACCCACAGCGAGGCTGGGTAAATGAATCAGGATGAATTTCTACAACAGAACGATTAGGGATTAAACCAGGACTGCAGATATTTATGGTGGTGATTGTCAAATACACAGTGTTGGCCAAGAGAGGAAACCAAAGGAGTTATGTGGCATAAGTCTGTGCATGCAAAGGAAATATAAAACAGGGCTGAGAAGATGGCTCAGCTGGCAAAGTGCCTTCTGTGCAAGTATGAGGGACCTGGGTTCAAATCCCCGGAAACCACAAGGCAAACCAAGGCACAGTAGCACACGCCTTTAACCCCAGTGCAGAGAGTGGAGGGGAGCTGCAGGAAGATCCCTGAAGGTCACTGGCCTGTCAGCCAGCCTGACAGGACCCATGAGCTCCCAGTTAGCAAAAGAAGCTCTCCAACACAACTAACCCCCCCAATACAAAGAAACCAATTACCCAACCAACCAACCACCAACCGACCAATCACCAACCACCAACCAACCAAACAACCAACAAACCAACCAATCACCAACCACCAACCAACCAACCAACCAGACAAACAACCACCAACCAACCAATCACCAACCACCAACCAACCAAACAAACAACCAACCAACCAATCACCAACCAACCAACCAATCAAACAACCAACCAACCAATCAAAATAAAACAAAACCAAGATAAAAATGAAAGATAAAGAAGCAGTTGAATGTCACCCAAAGCTGACTTCTGGTCTCCACGCCTACACATATGCACATGTACCCGAATCATGTATATATACACACAAGAGCATCTATAACAATACATACCACTCACACATGTTCTAAAGTAAGTGAGAGAAGATATAATGCAATAATGTTGATTATGTATCCAGTTGTGTGGATACAAGCATACATGGTGAATGTTTTACAATACAGGAGAGGAATAAAAAGGAAGGGATATGCATGAGATGTCAGTTTTATTAATGTCTTCCCAGTAGGAAATTGATATGTAGGTATTTTGTTATATCACCCTAAGTTTTTGGCAACTCTTAGCATTTTAGGAGGGCTTGCCCTTTCCTGCTTTATCTCTCAACTACAGCAGGAACCAACATGGATATTTGCTTACTAAGGAAATCAGGTATTAGACAGTTACAAAGGGAGGGAAAGCGATACACCATCTTGCGGGAGTAGGTGCTTAGTACACACTTGCTAAAATTAATGAAGTGTGGGAAAGAAAGCAAACGGACCCGGAAAGCATTAGGGAAGGCAAATGAGATAAAGGGGTTTGGGGTGAAGAAAGTTGGGATCCAGTGCTGTTTGGAAAATACAGAAA
>CM053748.1:60964203-60978431 GCA_028658305.1 Pachyuromys duprasi
TGTGTGTGTGTGTGTGTGTGTGTATGTGTGTGTCTGTGCAGATGCATTTGTGTGTACCTGGAAACCAGGATTAACCTCAGGTGCTATTCCTCAGGAGCCGTCTGTCTTGTTTTTTGAGGCAGGGTCTCTCTCTGAACACGGAGCTTGCTGATTAGGTTAGACTGGCCGGCAAACCACAGGATCCTCCTGTCTGTACCTCGCCAGGCTGCTGTCACAGGTGGGCACTGTCATACCTGTGTGTTCAGGTGTTTGTGTGCTTTGTGGCACACACTTTACTACTTGAGCCATCTCAGCAACTCACTCTTTAAGCTAAGCCTTTCAGTCATTTCCACGAAGTTCACTACGTGGTTTTCATTTTTTTCGGTATTTTCCCTGTGCTCTCCAAAGTGGCATACAATGTTTTGAGATTTTTTTTATTAGTGTTACCTATTGTGAGTATAAAGCCTTTGATCACATCTTCATAGCCACTCCCCATTATGCTTTCTTGTATCTCCTCTCCTCCCATTCTCCCTTCCTCTTCTCCTTCTGCTCTCAGTGGCATGTAGAATACTTAGTGTTCTAATTAATGATTGCTTCAATATTAATTATTGACACATAATGAGAACCACACCATATGTCTTTGTTATTGTTCTAACTGATTATTAGTATTATTATTATTTATGCTGTGATTGCATAAGAGCCAAAGTTAACCTGTAAGCCCCACTCCCCCAGTACAGATAACTTCCTGGAATGTTGGGGCTGTGGTTCTCAGGAATTCACAAGCCATGTGTATTTGCTTCCCTAAACAAGTTTGTTTGCACTGGAAGAGGTTGATTGGATGCCTGTGGGAGGTATGCAGGCAGGAAATATGTCAGAATGCATGCGTGTCCCTGATTGGACCTGATGGGAAATACAGTGGCCTTGTGGTTTTGCCTTTTTAAGCCTCTGCAAAATGTGACTTGTAGCCATTTCCAGAGTGCATCTTCCTGGCTAGTATTTAATTAAAGCTTGCTTCTAATTTGGTTCAAAATTGTGGAACTGGTTTCTCTCTCAAATCATAGGATTAATAATTGAAACCAGGGCCTTCAGCACACAAGGCAGAGTTTTACTTCTACATCTCAGTTATAGCTCCATTCTATTATTATTGCTATTATTATTAATTGATTGATTTTTATTTGGTTAGGTGATTCACTCTTCTAAACTGTGAGAGCATAAGTAGAGTTTCCAACATTAGCAGGAAAATGTTCATTTTAAACTTTTGCCTAAAACCAGCTACTCAGTGTGGTTTGCCAAGATTCCTTTGATGTTGTTCAGCAAGTGCTGTGAATGAATCAGACAAATTCATTTTTAACTGTCCACGGAGGACCTTGAGATTGTCATTTGGCCTTGGCTGAATGAGTCTGCTGGGGCAGATGGATGCTCTCTCCGCTCCTCCCAGGATGGCCTTAGTCCTGGACGAAGCATGGAAGATCCTGGCACTGAACAGCTTTCTGTCTGTGCTTCATTTTGTTATTTTATTCAGTTAGAAATCAATTTTTATTGTGTCCTCTTCCTTCTCTGCGGCCAAGACTTTTAAAGGCAGTTTCAAGGAAGGAAATGCAAAGCAGCTAGAAATGGTTCTGCTAGCCAACGGCCCAGCCCCTTTAGCTTTCTAGGGTGAAAGCGCTGAGTGGAGGAAATGAAATCCCATCTTCTTGCTCATGACCTTGTTTAGTTTTGCATCCTATTTTGATCAGAGGGTGAAGTGAAGCAGGCCTTTTTCAGCCATTATCACCACTTGTTTTCAGATTGGAGGGACCTGACAGAGGCTTTAATTAGGGAGAAAGGAGAAAGAGGAAGGAAAGGAGGGAGGAAGATAAAATGACAGTTAAGATGTCTGAGAAAGCCAGGCATGGGGGTACATGTCTTTAATCCCCAAACTATAGAGGTAGAAGCAGGTGAAACTCTATGGGTTCCAGGCCAGCCAGCACTACATAAGGAGACCCTGTCTAAAAACCAAACCAAACCAACCAAAAAAAAAAAAAAAAAACCACCTTCAAACAAACAAAAAGATATCTGAAAAAGTCATTAAGAAATTATTCTCTACTTAAAATCACATACAGTACATTTAAATCTGTGTATGCATATCCATATGTAGCTTAAATTAAACTTACATGCTGGGTGACAATATTCTCCCTAAGAGCCAAAGCCTATCTAACAAAGACCCTAACACCAGGCATGAGAAGCCCCCTTTTAGGTTGTTGGTTAGGATTGTTCAAGAGACTCCCAAAACATTACAGGCAATTGCTGTTGCCATTGGTTGACCCCCAGAGGTGGAAGGGAAGTCCTTATTGCTGAAGACACCATGTACTTCAGACACAGGACCCAGATAGGCTGAATTAGATCTGACCTAAAAGTCTCCTCCCTGAAGACTAGTTCTCATGGTACAAGAAAGTGCCACACAAGCTTCTAAGAGACAGAATCAACCTATGACTTCTATGAACTACATGACCAGCATGACATGATAAACCTAAGGGTATGATAGTGGCATGCATACTTTGGCAGTAACCAACAGCTCTCTAGTTGGCCCGTTCAACAAGATGGAAATCGTGTCTAATAAGTCATAGAACTTGGAGGAGAACCTACAACTGCCACTTTCCTAAACCAGCATAATCCCTAACTTATTCTCAGTATTTACAACTACAGATAACTGTAGTTCTCACCCCTCATCAAAGAAACTTCTCTTTGCAACAAAGAAGACTATTACAGAAAACTGGAACCGGATCAAAATGTAGAGAAGAAGCGATTGTATGGTGCCCAGGCCCAGCTGATAGATACATCTAGACCACAACTCCTGCACCTGAGGCTCAGAGAGCATTGTGGAGAAGGGGGAAGAAAGATTGTAAGAGCCAGAGGAATAGGAAGTTTGCTGTGATATTGTGTTTCCTAGAAGTGTCAGGGAAGGTACGCCTGTGACATCTCATAAACATGGCTGCCTAAACAACACCTGAACTAGGATGACATCAATAAACTGGCTAATATGGAGGGAGGAAATCCCATTGGGTCTCAGCCTTAGACAAAGAACTACTGGTAACTAAGAAATGCTGAGAGGAGGAGAAAATTTCTTCCTAACGCCAAGTGGTCAGCCCTGAAATCACATACAGACAAGTAACATGTGGACTGGAAAGGTTGGAATTCAGATCCTTGTTTTGGCATTACAAGCACATTACCCAGGGAACCACCTCTTCAGCCTCCGTCGCAGCAGGATTTTCTAGGGTGCTGTAACACGGGGTAGAGGACAAGCTGGATGGCGGAAAGTCCTCCAGCATGGCCTCCTTTTCATGCAGCCTGTCTTTCAACTAGGAGTTCATTTTGTGCATGTCATCATGGAGTCTGGTGAAGGCTATTGTCTTGGTCAGGGTTTCTGTTGCTGGAGTGAAACAGCATGACCAAAAGGCAAGTGGGGAGGAAATGGTTTATTTAGCTTACACTTCCATATCACTGTTCATCATTGAAGGAAGTCAGGACAGAAACTCAGGACAGGTATCTGGATGCAGGAACTGACACCAAGGCTAGGGAGAGGCTGTTCACCTGCTTACCGGCTTGCTCCTGTGGCTTTGCTCAGCCTGCTTATTTTTTTTATGTAAAACCCAGGACCACCAGCACCACTCACTATGCATTGGGCACTCTGCCATCAATCACTAATTAAGAAAATGCCTTACAGCTGGATGCTATGGAGGCATTTTCTTAATTGAGAGGACTCTACCTTTCATCAAGATGATATAAAACTAGCCAGGACAGCTATGTTTGTAATGAGAAGAACATATTACAGACATATGTATTTGTATTCTTGCAGTATTTCCTGCTATCATAGGAATCACACCAGGACCTTAGAGCAGAACAATATACAAGATGATTGTGTCATAAGGAAAATGGCAGACTTGGGAAGTCTAGCCCAGACAGAAAAGTGCGTGCCATGCAAGCATGAGAACCTGGGTTTGAACCTATACTAAAATTGAGGGCTCTGAGTTGTCTTCACTGTGCCCTTGAATGACATAGCCAGGCCTGTGCTGGGCACTAAGTTAATTCTGGGAGACAGGATTTGTGTGGTTTATGTTCTAGCTAGGCTAATAACTTATGTATATCTAACACTGTTTATACTGCTGCTTTTGTGTGTTGACTAGACACAAACCAGAGTCATCAGAAAGGAAGGAGCCTCAGTTGAGAAACTGCCTCCAAGAGATCCAGTTGCAGGGCATTTTCTCAATTAGTGATCAGTTGGGGAGGACCCAGCCAATTGTGGGGGGTGCCATGCCTGGGCTGGTGGTCCTGGGTTCTATAAGAAGGCAGGCTGGGCAAATCATGGGGAGCAAGCCATGGGGGGGGGGGTAAGCCACTAAACAGCACCCCTCCAGCCTGCTTGAGTTCTGGCCCTGACTTCCTTTGGTGATGAGCAGCAATACGGAAGTGTAAAACAAATAAACCCTTTCCAACCCAACTTGCTTTTTCGTCACAACTTTTTTTGGAGTTGTGTTTTGTAGTAGCAATAGAAACACTAACTAAGACACAATCCAATATATCATGGTAGTGTCCAAGTTTCAAATGAATAAATAAAATGAAATGGGTCTCATGGCTTCTAGGAGACTGTCTAGATAGTAGGGTGACATTCTGAGATAAGATGTTGCCTAATGTCTCTCTACAAGAGTAGAGGAGGCAGGCCGTCTAGGGGGGATAGAGGCAGTGTGCAGACAGGTATGGGTGTCAGCTTAAGTTCACCTTTTGTGTTTTGCTTAGGGTTGGTGTGGAAGAATGACCAGTGGAGAAGACAGACTAAAATTTTGTGCAGCCTAGAGTAGAAGTCTGGGTATGAAGAGGGAGAGGTGGGGAGGGTAGGTCAGGTCCAGAAAGACCACGGGGACAGGACCAAGGAGGCATCTTGAACCTGAAGGTGGCAGAGGCAGTCTGCTGTGGCCGTGGGTAGAGTAGGTGATGGTTGTCCTGGCCACAGGTTCATACATTGGACCGTAACATGAAAACAGTTAACAGCTCAGAGTGATGTGCTGAAGTTTCATTTCTGGTTCAGAGTCTTGTTACCCGCTTAATGCTCAGTTTCCCCACCTGTGAAAGGAGGACAGCAATAGCTGTTTCCCTCAGGTTTGTTCTGAGAAGGTGAGATGTAAAGTGTTTAGCACAATCTCTGGCCCATTGGAAGGGCACCTGAGTGGTAGTGAGTTTGAGAAGATGTAGTAAATGTAACAGGTAAGTTTTAGATTGTTGTTCATTCTTTGGTATGCTGCAGCTTAAATTATACTTAACTAACCCCACCCCACCGGATAAGTACACCACTGCTGGGCTTCTTGGTGGAAAATTGTATTCCGTGACAAAAGACAACATCCTCTGACTTGGCTTCCACCTGAAGTGCGTGTGTGCCAGATGCATGTGGCTCTTTTTAATCGATAACAATGGTAAAGTGAGCAGGGCCTCTGGGGACATGACTCATGGTGAATCAGGTGCACATGGAGGCTAGCTCTAGCTGTCAGTTTTTATTTGTTTCTAGTTGTTCTGCCAAGGGGTCTCCACTTAACTATTGGTAGGCTAGCATCGGACACAGTAGGAGAGGCATGCAGTGACTGCTCCCTAGTTGGGTACCAGCTATGCCCCTTACCGCCTCTGTGGCTGTCCCTGGCCTATGTGTACCAAACTTGTGGAGCAAGTGCTTTAGGATTGAGCCATCTTCCCAGCCCCCTTGAAAGTTTTTGAAGGAGATTAGAAATGATTAGAATCCCTGACACAGAACCAGTAAAATAAATAGAATATAGAACCCCACGTTTTAAGTTGGGATGCACCTGCACCCCAGGCAGACTATGCCCTGGAGTTGTAGGAGAGCCCAAAGGAGAAGAACAGAGGAAACAGAGCTCAGGCACAGTCCTGGGGCCATCTGGGACCTCCTTAATCAAGATCTAGCTAGCCTTTTCAAGCCCCTTCAAGCCCCAATGGGCCATTCGCCTGGGTTGAGTCTCCAGTCCAGTACACGGAGCTGAGGTCCTGTGTCCTCTTTACTGCCTACCTCATGGCTCTCACTCCAACTTGAGGAAAGAATGACATCCTCTTAGCATAGAGGGAGGTGTTACATGTGGCTCGGTGGTTGTGTGATGTTGGCTTGTTTCTTTCCTGTCGCGTACTCATTCTCCCTCTTAGGAGGGGTTCCTGACTTTTCACTGTGTCAGTATTCTCTCTTACCATTAGTCCATGGGCATGTAGGGAGCTCATCCCATCTCTGTGTCCCAGGGATGGGTGTGAGGGACCAAGGTCCGGTCAGAGGTGGACACATAGACGTCAACAGTTTACTCACTGCTCTCCAGAGGAACTTTGTCCTCCCCTGCGGCGGCTAACTCGGAACTGCAGTAGATAGATAGCTAAGTCAGCAGCTGAGAAGAGCATGCCGGGAGACAGCACGAAGCCAAAACACAGAGCCATTTTTCTGAGGTCATCATTTGAGCATCCTAGTCTAGCTGTCCCTGAAGACAGGATATGGATTTTTATTGTTAGCATGAGCCAAATGATGTTTCGTTTTTGAGCTGCTTTGAGCTGGCATCTCTGTTACTTGTGGCCTAAATGGTCTTGAAAAATAAAATCACCAAAATTTGCATTGTTATTTACTTAAAAAACCCTATGTGTATGGGATGTGTTTGTTGGAGTGTGTGTGTATGTGTTTGTGTGGTGTGTATGTATGTGTATATGTGTTGTATGTAGGTGTGTGGTGTATACATGTGTTGTGTGTTATATGTGTAAATGTGTGTATGTATTGTGTATATGTGTGTGGCATGTATGTATGTATGGTAGGTATGTGGTACGTATGTGTGCATGTTGTGTGTGTTATATGTGCAGTGTGTATGTGTGGTGTATATGTGTGATCCGTGTGCCACTGCACATATGTGCAAGTCAGAGGGCAGCCTCCATATCTCTACCTTCTACCTTGTTTTAAACAGGGCCTCTTTTCCACTGCTCCAGGAGCGAGGCTAACTGACCTGTGAACTGGTCTTCTGTTTTCGTCACGCATCTTGCTGTGGGAACGCTGGCATACACACGCTACTTCATCTGGACTTGATGTGGGTCTGTGGTTTTTACTCCTATCCTCATGCTTTCACGGCAAATGCTTTGTCCACTGAGCATCTCCCCAGATCTGACCTTGTATTTCTTGGAGACGGAGCTTCTCTGTGTTCTTTCTAGTATGTCAGCATCCTGCAGCTCGTTCAGGGGCCACAGAAACCTCTTAGCAGGAAGGGCAGCACTGTCATGCCTCTAGTGCCTTGGAGACAAACTTGGAGACTTAGAGAGAACGGTCAGTGGTTGAGTCTTCCTGCACCACAACTCTCCAGATAACTCACATGTTCCTGTTTGTATTCTGTAGCATTGCTGGAAGCACCTGTTGGAATGGAAGGGCAGGTGTGTCCTAGGCATTGCTTTGTCGGGCTGGGGTGGGGTGGGGGAGAGGAGTGTCTTTGAAACATTTCGGGAGATGATTATGAATTGAGAGCATAATCTTAGAACTTGCTGGGGTGCTAACCCACTTGGTTACACTCTGCATTCCAGAGGAGGAAAGATCCTGGGAGATAGGGAACCTTGGTTAAGGCTTCATAGTGAAGACAGTGGCAGGCTGCTCCCAGGACAAGGTAGGAAGAACAAAGTCCCTCTGAACGCTTCGAGACACTGGAGACTAGACCCTTTGTGTGCCGCATTTCAACCACTCCTTTAAAAAAGTATTTATTCACTTTGTATCCCAGCTGTAGTCCCTCCCTCACCCCTCCCAATCCCACCCTCCTGCCCTCCTCTCCTCCATGCCCCTCTCCAAGTCCAGTGATAGGGGAGGTCCTCCTCCCCTTCCATCTGACCCTAGCCTATCAGGTCTCATCAGGACTGGTTGCATTGTCTTCCTCTGTGGCCTGGTAAGGCTGCTTCCCCCTCAGGGGGAGGTGATCAAAGAGCCAGCCACTGAGTTCATGTCAGAGACAGTCCTTGTTCCCATTACTAGGAAACCCACTTGGACACTCAGCTGCCATGTGCAGGGGTTCTATCTCCATGAATAGTACTTGGTTGAGACCCCTGGGCCCAGATTTTTTGGTTCTGTTGCTCTCCTTGTGGAGCTCCTGTCCCTTTCAGGTCTTTCTATCTCCCCCTTCTTCCATAAGATTCCCTGCACTCTGCCCAAAGTTTGGCTATGAGTCTCAGCATCTGCTTTAATACAGAGGCCCTCTATGGTATGCTCTTGTCCTGTTCCCTGTTTTCTCCCTCTTCTGATGTCTGTCCTGTTTGCCTTTCTGAGTGAGGATTGATCATCTTACCCAGGGTCCTCCTTCTTTAGGTGTACAGATTTTAGTATGTTTATCCTATATTATATGTTTAATATCCACTCATAAGTGAGTATATACTGTATCTTTCTGCTCACTCAGGATGATCTTTTCTAGTTCCCACCATTTGCCTGCAAATTTCATGATCAACCACTCTTTTACTGCAAGAGACAGACTCTCAGCAGAAAGTGCAGAAGAAACATCACTACCACTGGTCTCAGCTGTTCAGGAGTGCAGTCGAGTGTCTGTCAGCTTGGATCCAAGAGTATAATTGCATCACAGAAGATAAACTCTTTCTGCTGGGTCAGAAGCACATGGCTTTCCCTTCTCTGGCAGGTGGGGGAGGCACAGTGAGCCCCTCAGGTGGGTGTAAGTTGTGTCCTACTAGATTAGAAATCCCCGGATCGACAGCTCATCTTCCTCACTAGTTGCAGTGGGATCCCGGACTCATGTTCAGGAGCTTAGAGAAGGTGACCCATCAGTTGCTGGCCAGAAGTAGGAAAGCTCTGTTGCTTCAAGAATCGCTGGGTCTGCTGGGTGGAGACAGAGTGGAGAGGCCCATGGGAGAAGGGAGTGTTTGCGTGAGGAGGAGTGAGGCTGGAGTTTACTGGAGTGTTCCCCGGGCTGAGCAACAGCGGCATCCAGCCCTCAGCCTGCAGGCCTCACTTACATCCTAGAAATGTAACCTCTGACATTTCAGGAGCGGGATTACCCAGCGTGGCCCTACCTGCACCGTTTCTGGGTATGTGGGCTCAGTCCATTGCCCGTTTTGTTACATCTTCTGGCTATGTCAGGGCATCCAGCCAAGCCGATCTCAACAAACATCTACATTGTCGGTAGCGTGATTGTGACTTCCTGTCTTCCAATTTAGAATTTTTTTTTCTTGCCTTGCTTTTTACTGTCTGGGTCACTTGATATTATATCTGGTGCTTCCTGTTTTGAAAGCCTCCGACTCTAGTCATCAGACTGTAGAAGCCCGGGGTCAACTTCTTCCTACTGATGCAGGCTTTAGTCACTTGTTTTGGTGTACTAATTGTGATTTGCGTAATGAAAGCTGTCAGGTGTCTGCTGCTTTTCTCAGCCCAGACACTTCCCTATTTATGAATGTTTGTTTTTCAGACACTGTGCCTTTCTCCCCTGGTGTGTATATAGGGGCACTCTTGCTTATCACGCTCCCCACCCCCAACTACCCAATTCAGGCGTGCTTCTGTGTTCTTGGGAACAGAGCTCTTGGTTCCCGTGGGTCTGTTTCTCAGGTGCAGGCCTGACAGACTCAGCCACTCCCTAGCATTGTTTCTGCCTCCTTTCCCAGACTTTCAGAGTGGTCAGATCCAACTCAGTGCATCAGGCCAGCTAGCAGCTAGCACCTAAGCACATTGTTTGTTTTTTCTCAACAAAAACGGGAATATTTTTGTCTTTAAATTTTTGCTTCATTCAGCCTTCCCTTGCATAGAACAGGCAGCCATCAGAGGAGGAGGCAAGGCCTTATCATGTGAGCTGGTCATGGAGAGTCTTGGGGTCTGGTGTCTACCTAGCTGTCTTGAGCTGGATTACACCTTATTTCTTTCTCTTTCTTTTCACTTTCTCTTTCTCTTGCTCATTCCCTCCCTGTCTCCATCCTTCCTTTCCTTTCGTGTGTGTGTGTGTGTGTGTGTGTGTGTCTTCTGTCTGTCTGGCCTGGAGCTCACTAAGTAGGCTAGGTGGGAGATTTTTCCACCTCTCCATGCCTAGTGCTTAGATTATAAGCAGGTACCCTCACTTCTGGATATTTTCACGTGGGTTCTGGGGACTGACCTGAGGTCTGCACGTTGGCAAGGCGAGGACTTTACTGCCAGGGTCACTCCCTGGCCTCTTACCTTTTTTCTCTTTTCGTGGTGGTAGAGGAGTCTCCGGGAGGGTGGGGGAGGTAGATGGAGATATGTCTTCCTTAAAATGGCAGCAGCTTTGGGGAGAACATCTAGAAACATCAAAGCGGATTCTGGAGCCCAACATCTTGCTCCTTTTCTTCATGATGTCTTTGATGGAGAGGATGGGCTGGAGAAATGCAAGCATGCAGAGGACAAGCTCCATGGTGTCACCTCTCAGGGGTCTGGTTCCTCCTGTTTCTAGGCTATCTAGAGCCAGAGGAGTTGGAGGCTACACTTTCTTCCCTCTCCTGTGCCCTCAGATTGAGAGACCTCTATCTGAGCCTTCAGTGTTTCAGCTAAAATTGTTCCAAGAGTGAGACAGATCCCTTTAAATCTGGATTCTCTCTTCAGCCATCTTCTACTGGGTGATGAAGAGAGAAGCCATCGTTTTGATCCAACACATAAGTCTACCTCTGTGGGCAGATGAGAGACATGAACACTCAACACAATGTTGAATGAGCTCAGCCTTTTGCAGTCCTCAGCCTAAAGCAAGAGCCCACACTACCCACTGAGACACAATATTGTTCTGTGTTATGACTTAAAACAAGAAAAAGCCAATAAAATCCCAACCCCCCTTGTTGTTGTGTAGTGATTTCTTCTCAGAAACCATTCCACGGGGTTTAAAACTGACTAGAGCCATTGATGGACAGGAGGATTCAGATGGAACATGTAACAAAGAATATAAAGAAGCTTTTTTAGCACCCTGCTGGGAAAATACAGTCCTATATCTCTAATCCTATGTGTAATCCCAGAGAGCTACCATGTTGTATTATTACAATAATCAAAGACCTACGATAAATAACTTTTGTGTGTGTATAATGCACATGAATATTATGAGTATGTGTATGGAGGCCAGAGATTGACATTTGAATTTTTTTTCTCAGTTTCTCTCCACCTAATTTTTAAGTTTTATATATTTATTTGATTATGTAGACAGGTCTCACTATGTAACCCTGGCTGGCCTGGAACTCATTCTGTAGTCCAGGCTGCCTTGAATTCACAGAGTATGCCTCCCAAGTCCTGGGATTAAACGTTTATGAAACCACACCAGGCTTTTCTCTATCTTAGTTTCGAGACTGAGCTTTTTAATGAGCCTGGACCTCCCTGATTTGATTGGCTGGCTAGCCAGTGAGCTCCAGGGATCTCCCTGTCTTCACTTCCCCAGCAAGGGGATTCCAAGGGTATCCCATCATGCCTTAAAAAATATATTGTGGGTTCTGAAGATTGAGCGACTGAGTCATCTGTCCAGCCCAGTTCTCACGCTGTTAAAGCACATTTCTTTTCATGCATCTAGCACAGTGTTCCAGTAAAGTCTTTGCAGTGATAAACTTTGGTTTGTTCTCTGAGTTACCATTTATTTGTTTCAGTTCGGTTTCTTCACCTGAAAGCTGTTGCTGTGTACATCTCTTTTGGATGGTGTGATGGTTAGCTTTAACTTGTTAACGTGGTGACTTGACATGATCTGGAACTAGAGTCACCTGGGAATAGTCTCAGTGGTGGATTGTCTGTACTGGGTTGGCCTGTGGGGATTGTCTTAATTCAGTTAACCAATGTGGGAAGACTCAGCCTACTGTTGGGGGGGGGCACCATTCCCTAGGCAGGGGGCCCTAGACTGTATAAGAGTAGGGTAATTGCAGGGTGTGGTGGTACATGCCTGCAATCCCATCACTTGGGGAAGCAGAGGCAGGTGGATCTCTGTGAGTTTGAGGCCAGTCTGGTCTACAAAGCAAGTCCAGGATAGCCGAGGCTACCCAGAGAGACTCTGATTAGAAAAACAGAAAAGAAAAGAAAAGAAAAGAAAAGAAAAAAAAAGAGTAGGGAAGTTGAGCTTAGCATGAAAAGGTGACTGGGTGATCATGTGTGCACTTGTTTCTCTCTGCTCCTGACTGTAGATGTCATGTGACCAGCTCTCTCCAGCTCCAACAGCTGGAGCCCCACACTGATGTATGGCAACCTGGAGTTGTGAGCTGGAGTAAACCCTTTCTCCCCTGTGCTGCTTCTCATCATCATCATTGCCGTGGCAACAGAAACAAACCGAGGACACATGGTGAGAAGTGTATGAAGGACTCAGTAAATGGTTGCCATTGTTACATTTCTTCATACACCTACTTTGTCAATATCATTATCTTAAGAGATGGTCAGCCATTCCCATGTAAAGTATAAGAATATAGGCTCAGAGAGGCAAAGCCATCCAACTGTAGTCACACAGAGAGTAAACGGTGGAAAACAGATGGAGAACTCAAGGTAGGAGCCTTACATACTCACTCCAACCCTGGGGCCCTCCATTCTATTCCAGTTTGTTATGTTCAAAGTTTGTTCTCTGAACGTCAGCAAAGATGTCCAGAGGCTTGTTGTTTTAATCCTGCTGACTTCAGTCGATCAATGCTTGTCTCTCCCACCAGGTTCCAGCATCCCTGAGCACCCAATACCTTGCCGCAGAAGAACTGCTATTACTCAGCATGTGTAGAATTAGTAACCAATGACTGTAAGGCTGTGACTGTCGGGATTTCAGGGTTCAGGGCCCTCCTGGATAGCCTGCCTGTCTTTTCTGTGTCACTGTGCACAGGCAGGCTGCCTGAGACCCCTGTGATGTCCGTGGCTGGTAGTTTCCACTTGCCTTGAGTCATCAACACTCCCCTGGCAGGACGACCTGTGGGCTCAGGGCCAAGCACGAAGTCCCACATCCTGTCCCCTCTGTGCATACCCATCAAGTGGTGCTAATGTGCCTAGAGATTCTAGACCACACCAGGCTCTCATGTTTTGTCCCTGCCACAGGCCAAAGCCACACACGAGCTCTTAGTCATGCATTCAAGCATGTACTCATCCACCCATCCACTTATGCATTCATTTCCACACTGATTTAAGCTCTGACTATCTTGAAAAGTGAACTAGAAGTTAACAAAGGTCTCTCAAGGCAGGATCTTCTCCACAGTCATGCAGAAATGTTTTGTAATTACCTCGACCTGTGGCTTTGGAGATAGTCTAGTTAATAAAGTGCTAGCCCTGTAAGCAACAGGCCCAGAGTTCAATACCCAGAAGCCACTTTAAAAGGCTGGCATGGCCCATGAGTAGTTGGCCAACTCAAAAAGAACTCAGTGATATTTTTGTAGACTTTTGGTGTCATTTTGCTTTGTTTGGGCATTTTTTTTCTGTTGGTTTTTTTGTTTATTTTGATTTAAATTTTTATGTATGTGTTTCCTATTTTTTGTTTTTGTTTGTTTGTTTTGAAGACTGAAAGAAAGAACATAAAGTTGGGTGGGTAGGGAAGATCTGGGAAGAATTGTGGGAGGGAAAACATAATCAAAATATATTGTATAAAAAATGTTATCCAGGGTTGGAGATAGCTCAGGTGGGAGAACGCTTGCTTAGCAAGTACAAGGCCTTGGTCTTCAGCTCTGGAAAAAGAGAAGAAGAGAAAAGAAATAAAATAAAATAAAAGATGTTATCAAATCATTAATAAAAAAAGGTTGGCAAGAAGGTATGCACTTGTGATCCCAGTGGAAGGAAGGCAGAGGACAGGTGGGTTTCTGGGGTTCCCTGGCCTTGCTTACTTGGTGAATTCCAGGCTAATCTAAAAAACACAAGGTGGCAACAAGGTGGGCCACCTCCATATGTACAGGCACAACTCCCTCTTCTAGACCTAGAGGCAGAAACTCTCAGTAGGCTGTAGGGATCTAAGATGCTCACTATGTGATTGTAAGGCACAGTTGCTTTGAGACCCACTGGTCTCAAATTCACATGGTAGCAAAATCTCTTGCCCGGAGTCAAGACAGAGGCCTGTGAGGGGTACATTGTTCCATTCTGTCCCCCTTGTATTGGGCCTAGTATCCTCTGAGCACCCTGCAAGCGTGTCCCTTTAAAGAGTCCCTGTGTATAAACCTGTAGTCAGCTCCCAGAGGACAAGGTCACCTTTGTTTTCTTCACTGCTGTGTCCCCAGTGCTTATAGCAGGGCTTGGGATCTAGTAGGTACCCAGCAAGTATTTGTTGAATCCATCCATCCACTTATGTACCTAC
>CM053748.1:60978531-61038644 GCA_028658305.1 Pachyuromys duprasi
GGATTCATCCCCAGACAGGGATAGGCCCCTGGTGGGCTTCTGAGAAGGGAGAGGTGGCTGGCATTGGGCAGTCATTAAAACAGCAGCTGACCTCCTGTCAGACACAGTGGGGCTCTGCAGACCTCAGCTCTCTCTAGTTGTCCCCTGGGACATTCAGAGAGAGGCCCATCCATCAAAAGGTCCCCTTGGGATGGCCACAGGCATTTGTCTGAGACTCAGTTATGGGGTTCTGTTTTCAGCTCTGATCTTGTCACATTCAAGCTGTCAACTGTACAGACCCTGAAAAGCCTGTCACAGAACCCTGGGGATTGGCACACAGCAGATGACCTTGAGGGACTCTGCTGAGTGTGGGACTATGGTGATAAGAGGGACAAACGAGAAGAAGCCACTGGACCAGCTGCCATTGTGTCGGCCTGCCCCACCCCTTTGTGTTCATTCTCAGGAGATGGTGGGCAGCTGCACTAAATCTGTTTCGCCCCTGTACTCTCCTAGTGGCTCCTCTTGCTTTCTGCCATCCTTTAATAAGAATATGGAAAGTGACAGTACACAGAGCAGGACAGACTGGTCATGCCACCTAGGAGTGCACAACCTTGCTCTTGTGTAGTTACTTAATGTCTCTGGTTCTGTCCCTTGAGGTGGTTTAAAATGGCAGGGCAGGATGTACCACCTGGCATCTGGAAGTCATTCCATCAGTCCATGGCTGGCTCTTCACTCCTGTTATCATTTATATAGGGTGGGACATAGAAGAGTTTGAATCCTTGCTGGAGTTGTCCTGGTCCAGACCTGAGGACCAAACCCAGGACCTTGTGCTTGCTAGACAAGTATTATACCACTGTGCTAAATCTCCAACCCCAGGACAACTTTAAGTTAGACATATTCCTTCATGACTTCCAGGGGCTGGGCTAGTGAGGTGCTCAGTTGGTAGAGTGCAATCCCAGCACACAGGAAGCTCCGAGTTCCATCCCAGAACCTTAGGAATCAGGTGTGGTGGACCAAGCCTATCAGCCCAGCATTCAAGAGGTGAAGGCAGGAGAATGAAAAATTCAGGGTCGTCCTCAGCTGCATAATGATTTGAAGCCAGCATTGGATTGTTAAAATCTGAAAAACAGAAAAACGAAACAAACAAAATCACAACAAAAACACTCCTCCTCCAAAACCAAAACCAAACCCAACCAAAACCAAAAAACCAAAACCACCCAGAACCAAAAAACCAACCCAAACAAAAAGAAAAAGCAGACACATAGCAGGGCCTGTTTAAGGAGGACAGATGGTAGTTGGGGTCAGGTGAGAAGCCAGGTGTCTGTCAGTCTCTGCTCTTGGCCTCTTACATGGACTCAGGGACTGAAGAACACCTCTAGCCATAGGTGTGGGCACAGCCGGGCAGTTTACCCACTTCTCTTTGGCTCTCCTTAGGCTAGCTCTAGGCTAGGAGACATCTCAGCGGGGGACTGTGGGGAGCCTGGCACTGGGAGGAGAGCTGCTCTGTTTTGAGAGGATCCGTTGGACCAGATGCTCGGGGCATGCAGGGAGCATGCAGGGATGATCCACCACAGCTTCCTGTAGCTCCTGCCCCACAGTTACTCAAAGGCACAGCTCCACTTCCTCCTGGCCCTTAAGGAAAGCACCCACCTTGTGAAATGTCCAGGCAGAATGGAAACCCAGATGCCACGCCCTCTGGACTGAGACTCATGCAATCTCCGGTCCTGGCCAGTGAGTGGGAGCTTGTTTGTGTGTGGGCTGTTCCCACAGCATGGTACCCCATGCTCACCCAGCCCCACCTGACCCTCAGAAGAAGGCACAGCCCTGTCTACTCTGGCCTTGGATCACAGTAGTGACTGGGCCTTTTTCCTCTTTCTTCGTGTTATACAGGTTAGACTACGTTCATGCTTTCCACAATACAGTTTTACACACTACTGGCCAAACACAAACTGAATGCAGGTACTATATGACTAAACTTTTTTATGTGTTTATTTCAATACTTAGCTGGTATGTCATATGTATGATTTCATGATTGTCATTGCCTGGTATAAGTTTCAGTTTATTTAAGTAAAAGGGCTGAATGAAGAGAAAAAGATCCAGTTAAAATGTTAGCCCATTGACTGGAGATGTGGTTCAGTTAATTGAGAGCATATATCATTCACAAAGCCCTGGGTTCCATCCCCAGCACCACATGAGCCAGAGGCTCAGACATTCAAGGTCATTCTCAACTACATAGTGAGTTTGGAGCCAGCCTGGGGTATGTGAGACCCTGTCACCAAACCAAACCAAACCAAACCAAACCTCAGTGTGGGAGGTGAGAATTGTAACCACATGTATTACTTATGAAGATTTGTTGGTCACATTGATAAAAAACAAGTAGATGGAAGTAGTTTAGTAATGGAACTGATATGTCTAAACTATAATTTCTGTATATAATCACTACAAAATTATTGAGCAATTATATATACAACATACATGTATATATACATATACACACATGAATTACATATGTATATACATACATACAATTCATCACAATATATGTACTATCTGTGTCACACTTCAATATGACCTAGCCCTATTCCAGGGGCTCAGTGGCCACAGGCGGCTGGGAGTGGAGGTGCTCTGTGGATTTAATGTTTCTGTTTCAATCTGAAATGTCGCCTAGGCTGCATTTGGTATGCATAGTAACAGATGGTTCCCTAGACTGGCTATATTGAGAGGTGGGGCCCAGTAGAGTTTAGGTTAGTGGAGGTATGCCCTGGAGACACAGCGGGCCCCTCACCTTCTCTCATTCATTTCCCAGCCACTAGTCTCTGCCACAGTATGTCATCACAGGCCCAAAGCTATAGATCAGGGACTGAAATCTCCAAAACAGAAATTTTCCTCTTAATATTTGATTGTGTTGGCATTTGTTACATAATAGAGAGCTGTGACATATAGAGGGCCTCCACAAAGGTGAACTGTGCATTCCTGCAGGTAAGAACATTCCAGCTGGAACTTCTGCATCTACTACCCAATCGGTCTCTGTCTCACTCAGAATGTCTAACATGAGCCCCATGTGCTGGGGGCCAACCTCTCCCATCTCCTCTTCACTTTGCTTCCCTACTGAACTTCATTGTGCCTCCTTACCTTATCAGCTTGTCTACAAGAAAATTAAATTTGTAAAAAGATTTACCTTTATTTTATTTGTGTTTGTACACACACACACACACACACACACAAACACACACACATGTACACCACACGTGTGCCTGGTATACCTAGAGTCCAGAAGAGGCTCCTGGACCCCACGGCCTCTGATAACTGGAGTCACAGATAGTTTGGAGCCTCCTGACGTGGATGCTGGGAAGCAAACCCAGTTCCTCTACTAGAGCAGTGTGGAGTTTAAATGACAAAGTCTCCTATAGGCTTCGCTATGTGAACACTTGGTCCCCTGTTGAAGGTGGCGTTTGGGGAGGTTTAGGAAGCACAGCCTTGCTCATCCCTGGGGTGGGGCTTGAGAGACTCCCCCAATTCCAGTTTGCTCTCTGTTTTGTGCTTGTGATCCTAGAGGTACCTCTCAGGCTCCTGCTGCCACGCTTTCCTGCCAAGATGGACTCCCATCCCTCTAGAGCCATAAGCCACGAACTCTTCCTCCTCTGAGTTGCTTTTTGTCAGAGTGTCTTAACCACAAACACAGGAAAGTAATTAACACCCAAAGCAGCTGCTCTTAACCGTCAGGCCATCTTACAAGTCCTGCCCACCAGGAATTTTATGTGTCGCAAATTCACGTAGTATGTGCTTGGTGAATTTTTTTTCCTCTTTGAAACAGGATCGCATATATCCCAGATTGTCTTTGACCTCACTGTACAGCAGAGGATGGCCTTGAACTCCCAGTATTCCAGTGCTGGGTTGACAGGGTGTGAACTCACCAACTTTACGTATCGCTGGGCATTAAACCTAGAACTTGTTTCAGGCTGTGCAGGCTCTCCAGCTGAGCCACATCTCTCGCCCATTTGCTGGAGAGAAATGAGAGCCTGGCATAATGTCACCGCTGTAATCCCAGCACTGGGCTTTAAAGGCAGAGGCAGGCAGATTTCTTTGCGTTTCAGGCTACCCTAGTCTATGTAGAGAGTTCTAGAACAGCCAGAGGTACATAGTAAGATCTTGTCTCAAAAAAAAAAAAAAAAGTGTATGAGGAGGCAGAGTTAGGCAAATCCCTGCAGTATGCTAGCCAGACAGTTACCTGGTAAGTTCTAGGTCCTACTTGAGAGACAGAGTCTCAATAATCAAGTTTCATGGAGCCTGAGGAACGACAGCTATGGTTATTATTTGGCTTTCGTATGTGTGCATGTACACACACATGTACACACACACACACTGCACACTGAGTCAGACTGAAATGCCTTTTGGGTCATCCACCCCTGTCCCTGCCTCCTAATACTTTTACTAATAATAAGCCACCACAACTTGCAAGGGTTTTCATGCTCTTGGGTTCTACTCTGTTCATGCTATTTGGCCAGTAGTCTGAGGGCATGTGGCAAGCGCTTCCTCAAGTCAGTTAACATCATTTTTGCTCAATTTCATACTCCTCAGTCATGGGGGGTTGATCTCTTAATGCAAGGTTATTTGGACACTACCAAAGGGCGTATGATGTGTGACTGTCTTGGATGTGAGTCTGAGAACCACAGCCTGAAAGCTGTTCCTTTGATGACAGGCTGGTTGTGGATTATTGCAGACCTCTGAATTGGAATTCTGCTGAGTTCACTCCTTCAGATGGAAGTACTGCTTAAAGCTGGTTCCACCCCATGGCTGCAAATGAACTAACTGGAAATATTTATAAAACTGACCAACAACCTAAAAATTTTCCTAGAAGAAATACCTACTAAATTCCAGTGAAGCCAGGCACCAGCTTTTCCTGGTCCTTAATGTCTATTAGTTTCACAAAAGGGTTGTCACCTCAAGCCCCTATGTGTTCCCCCTGCCATTTTATCCTCTGCCACCCTCTCTAGGGATCAATTAATATTATCTGGAGAAACATGAGTCATAAGTGGGAATGAGCTTGTCTTGGATATGGTCTCTCCCCTGTTCCTCTATGCGTTTATGCTTGTGCACATATGTACAGTATTATGTCATGGGGGAAGCCGCCTAAACCCAGAATCACTGACCTCACCAAGAGCATCTCTCCCCAGGCTAGGAACAAAGCTGGCAAAACCTACTCACAGATCTCAAATGAATGAACTTGGTGAACTCACTTTGTTAGGGACGGGAACAATGGAAATATTCTTAGGCTCAAATTCCGTGGGGGGTGAAAACCAGGACCCAAGAGAAAGCAGTAGAATCAGCTAAGTAAGACCCAGACGATTTAGCTCCATTAAACCTGTGCACTTTAACATTTGTTACCTTTTAAAGATGTTTTATTCTATGTATTAATTCTGTGCAATAATGGGTTTCGTTGTGACATTTATATCTATACATATAATGCATTTTGACCCAGCCCTTCCCTCCCCCCATCCTCTCTTGTCTTGTTACTCTGCCCACTCTGAGGGAGGCTCTCCTTTCTTTCTTTAATCTTTCCTAGAGACCTTCATAGACCAGAGGTGTGTCTTTTGGTTGATATCGGATCCATTCAAACTGACAATCAAGATTAACAGGCAGAGGAGCTAACCGGGATGAATTCCCCGGGGCAGCTGTGATCAAGGGGCCGGCGGTGGGAACGTTTTTCTCGGGATCTGGGAGAGGAGCACTGCCTGAGCTGTAAGTCTCCTGAAACCATGCAGCCACCGCCCTAACAGCAGGGGTGGTACCCCAGCCTCTTCCCTCTGCCACCTAATCCTGTGCATCATCAGCAAGGGAGGACTTGCCATCACCACCCCAAAGCCTTTAAGATAGTGCCTGGCACATTGTGCTTAGGGCTGTCTGGTCTCTGTTCCTACCTCAGATGCGCATCCTCTGGCGTCGATCTCGCTTGAGGCTGCTTCTCTATAGCGACAGAGAATGCTCTCTGTTTCTGAAAGCCTATGGATTGAGTTAGTCTGGAGTCATGCATTTTTTTTTCCTTGAGCCTGGTGTAGGTCCTCAGCCACATAGCTGACTATGTGGCCTTATTCAAATTACAGCTGAGTCTCCTGTTGAGCTGACTCTGGGGTCAAGTGACTCTGAATTGGACTGTAGGCTAAGAAATGTGAAAACTGACCCTGGATCAGACGAATTTATGAAACGTTTGAGAAAGAGCCCGAGAGAGGATTGTGTTGTGAGTCTTGAGACATACAGGGAAGCAGTGAGTCAAATGAGAGGCTCTGGGATGGACAGAGAGACACTGAGAGTTTCAGTTGGCAACCTAGTGACCTTCAGACCCAGACCCACTATCTTATCTCACCACCCTGCTCAGTGTCCAGTGGGAGGGGACCCCAAGGGTTGTACCCCCTGGTTCTCTAGCCAAAGGTTTAACAAATGCAGACGAAAGACCTAAGCTAGGAAGAGGATTTTTAAAACATTTTTTAATGATTACTTATTAATTGTTCACAATAATGATCTTCGTTATATTTTCATATACATTCATGGATCATATGCACCCCAATTGTCAAATCTGTTCCCTTCTATGCCCGTTGAATCCCAATGAATCTTCCTTCTATGTGTGATTAGTGAGTGATTAGGGTTTCTTACAAGAGCATAGGTAGGAGTTGCAGGAGCAGGTGTGAGAAGTTATTGACAGGAACATGGGCAAGTCACCAGTAGCTTCATTACTGGAAACAGATGTCTCTTCCATCCTCAACAACTATCAGTTGACTATAGGTTCTCAGGATGGGGAAGGGCCTCATGAGAGACTATTAACTGCCTGTAGGTCCTCTTGGGAGGGATGGAGTTTCATGAGCTCCTAAAGATGGAGTGCTTCTCTGCACCGAGTTCTATCAGTCACAGCTTTCCATTTCCGCAGCGCTCACTAGACAGCCACCTTCAAGCCTCCAGCTCTGTCTGGGCTTCGGTGACACGATTCCTTTGCGTGGGTGTGGCTGAAGCTTCCCACAGGCGGCTTATCATCATACCTTGTCACCCTTGTCCTCCGTCAGCCTGGCTCCCGTGTGTTCACTGACATCCCTTTATTTGAACCTCCCACTATGATTTGTGAGGTGAATACTCGTTTTAGCAACATTTACGCTGCTCTGAGAAAATATCCTGACAAAAAACAACATGGGAGAAAAAGGAGCTTTTGGATTAAAATCCCAGGCGATGATCCATTACTGTGGGGAACTGAAAGCAGGAATTCGAGGCAGCTGGTCACAGCACAGCCATATTCAAGAGCAAAAGATAACTGCATGTGTGCCACATGCTCACTAGTGCCCAGCTAGCTTTCTCCTCTCTTATGAAGCCCAAGACTCTAAACCCAGGGAATAGTGCCACCCATTGTGGGCTGTGTTTTCCCAAATCAGTGAAGGCAATCAAGATAATGCCTCATGGATGTGCCTACAGGCCCACTTGATCTAGACAATTCAACTAAGACTGTCTTCCCAGAACTCTATCTAAAATGGACAGGATTTAATAAAATTCTAGAAATGGGAACAACAATCAGGAATTATTCTGTAAACCCAAGCTTGGAGAAAGTGAATTCTCACTGTTTTGACCTTTGTAGACTATAACCAAGATGTGCCCCTCACCCTCCATTCCATCTCTTGTGCATGTGTGTATGTGTGTGTGTCTGTGTATGTGTGTCTCTCTGTGTGTAGGTAGGTAGGTAGATACATTAATGAGGAGCTGTGCATGAGCATGTAGGCCAAAAAGGAATCTTACACCACTCTTTCACCATGTATCTGATTTTTATAGACAAGGTCTTTCACTGATTCAGAACTCACAAGTAATTCAGACTAGCTTGCCAAGGATCTGCAGAGATTCTCCTGTGTCTGCTTGTATCTCATTGCTCTGAGACAGAGTCACTCACTGACCAGAGGCTCGCTGTTTGGTTGGGCTGGCTGACTAGGAAGCTCCTGGGGTCCTCCCATCTCGGGGTCCTCCCATCTCAGACTCCAGTGTTGGGGCCATGGGTATGAACAACCACATCCAACTTTTTAAAAACTTTATTCAGTAAGTAATCTGTCAGTTTGTCATTACATCACATTGTAGTGTGTGAATGATGGTTATAATTAGGAAAGTTTAAAAAACTATGCTCCAAAGGGATGGGTTTCTTGCTGCAGTGGCCAATCTTTGTTAAATGCTCCTCACCCATCTTCATCCCTAACAACTGCATTGACTTTGAACCACGATGCTCTCACCTGGCCCTCCTGGAATGGCTCAAATTCAAGCACCAACTTGGATGTTTAGAACCATTAACCTTACCGGGTGCGGCACTGGCACACATTTTTAATCCCAACATTCAGGAGGGCAGAGGCAGGTGGAGCTCTGTGCATTCCAGCCAGCCTGGTATACAGGGTGAGTCCAAAACAGCCAATGTTATACAGAGAAACCTGTCTCCAAAAACCAAGAATAGATAGGTAGGTAGATGGATAGATGGATAGGTGGATGGATAGATGGATGGATGGATGGATAGATAGATAGATAAATAGATGATAGATCCATTAACCTCATGGTTGGGTTTCAGGAGGAGCATCAGAGCAAAGTTTGGAGTTTGGGTAAAATACTATCAAGAAAAGAATGCTTTAAAAGATTATTTTGGTTTCAAACTGATTCTTTAGAAAGTGGTGAGTGATCCCAGAGGGCCCAGGGCCCATTCTCGGAAGGGTGGGAGTTCGGACTGTACACGAATAACATGCCAACTGCATGCTCACAGCTTTTACTTAAACCATACGTTGGGGTAGGAGGTCATGGCTTGTTGGCGGGGCTTGTGTTTGTCACTTTTTGTCCCTGTAACAAAATCTTGTAAGAAAACAACTTAAAGAAGGAGAGATTTTTTTGATCACAGGGAGGTTTCAGCCCAGGCTTGGCTCGTTCACTGCTTCAACCCTGGGGCCTGGATAAGGATTCTCGAAGGGCTGTAAATTCTCACTGCCCTGGAGCTCACAACAGCAGGCTGGTTGACCATCATGCCAGGGATCTCTGCTTCTCCAGCACTGGGAACAGACATGTACAGCGTCATGGCTTCTTATGTGGATTTCGAGTATCAAACTCAAGTTCCCATGCTTTTGTAGGCGGCACTTTACCAACTGGACCATCTCCCCAGCCTCTACAAGACTTTCCTATGCTCATCTCTCCAGAGATTCTCTGGTCATTGTCCTTCACATTTGGCCATAATTGAACCAAAGTAGGCTGAGGGGAAAGTTGTCTCTGAAACTATGGGTCCATTGAGGTTACAGTGGTTTCCTGTCCCCGTTAGGGAAAACTGTATCTGTCACAGTGACAGATGACTCTTCATCTCAGTGTTTGCCTAGTGCGAGAGCTCGGAGACATGCTAGATTCCCACACCCTGAAGTGCCCCCAAGGAAATGCCCAGAATGCTCCAGTGTTTTATATATGGAAGGCGCATTTCAGGGCACATGTCTTAAAGTCATGCCATCAGCATGGGTTTGTTTAATTTCTGAGAGAAGCAGTGCCATGGAAGGACCATTAACCATTTCCCAGACGAGGTTGGGATAAAAACTGCCAGGAGGAGACATGATCCGTCCCCAAGAAGTTACGCCTGCACTGAAGCACTGTGCTATCTGCTCGAAAGAAAAGAAAACCCGCAAACTTCTGGATCCAAGTGTGGCCCGTATTTTTCAGCCTGTTCACCAGCGGGGTTCATTCAGACTTGTGCAGGGTTACTGAGGTCACCTAGCAGAGCCCACCATGGGTCGAGACAGTGGCTCAGGCGGGGCTTCTGAGACCTTGGCACATGTTCCTCTTTTCTGCCTCCCTGCTCCAACCTCTTGCTCCCTCCCTGGCTGCCAGCTGCAAACAGCTGCCTTTGCTTTACTCTTTATCTTCGATATTATCTCTCATTCCTTGTTCATCAGCTGGTTTCAGAGTTTGGCCATCTCTGCTCTTTGGAGCTGGTGTTGTTGCATGTCTTCTGAAATGTGTTTGGCTTCTTTTTGGAACTCAGCCCTCAGTTCTTACTCATTTACACTTGACCCCAAGAATGAAATATCCCTGCTTTCAGCCTTGGGTCTCAGGAACCTGTCATCAGGGCTGATGGCCAACCTCTGTGCTCCCTGTCCCCATTGAGTATGAGAGATGAGGAGGATGTAGACTTTTTTTTTCTTGAAAAAATTATAACTTGTTCCCAATTATACAGGAATGCAAATTGAAATCTTCAAGTACCATTCACATCTTCCAGATCAGTAAAAATTAATTAAGTCTGATGACAGCAGGGATGGTGAGCTGTGGGCATCAAGGACCTCTATGGTGTGAATGTAAATTAGTACAGTCTTTTGGGAGAACAATCTGGCATATCTATTGAAATAGAAGCGTTCCTACGTGAGAGTCTACCCTTGGTTGTTGAGCCTGGAGAATATGTTACACAGGTGCACAGTGCTGTCCTTGCGCCGTCCGTCCGTGTGTGTATCACATATGCATACATACAAATATGAACACAGAAGAATGCCAATTATGCAGCCGGCGTTGTGGTTGGTGGGCTATGGTAACAGAACTGACGCTTACCTTATACAGAAGTTAATACAAATATATGGGACCAACTTTCTTATAGAGCTGTGTAAATTTTAAATGATGTCAAATTAAAAAAAGCAACTTGCAAAAGGTTATCTGTGCAGAACACATTCATGCATAATATATACAGATAGAATGTATGTTTTTATCAATAGGTTCATATTTATTAAAAATAGAAACTGTATATGAAAATGACAGATTACATGGTGATCTCTGAGGAAGGAGGAGGTGTGGATCATGCAGCATTGGTGGAGAGATATTGGCCAGTGGTACTGAGTTACAGTTAGGAGGAAGCACAAAATTCTGCAAGCTGTCACTCGTGACTACAAGCAACAGTAATATTCTGTATATTTCAAAATGTGGGTGGATGTATTCTCAATATTTTTACCATAAAGAAATGATAAGTGTTTGGGGAGATAGCTCTGCTTATCTGGTGTGAATGTCAGCGTGCACACCTATACTGAAACATCACATGGTGCCTCATTAATATGTAGAATTTTTTTCTGTGGGTGCCAGAGGGAAAGTAAGTTTAAAATTTTTATTAATAAACAACGGAGGCCTGGCAAGATGGCTGAGCACATGGAGGTGCAGGCCTGATGGCCCAAGCTCAATCCCAGATCCCACAAGGTGGCAGGAGAGAACTGACTCCCAGAGCTGTCCTGTCTTCCACACTAAAGCACCTGAACACATGTGCACACACACATTAAAAAAAAAGAAATGAAACTTTACTTGCATGTGGACCTTTTTAATTTTTTGAAAGGGAGTGTGAAGGGAGAAATAGAGAAAGAGGGGGTGAGGATAGAGAGAAAAGGGAAAGAAGATGGAGAGAGGAGAGAGAGACAGACAGAGAGATTTGAGAACAGTTTAGCAAAATCTTGGTGATAGATTTATAAAAATATAGTATCTTATTATCTGTTGTTGTACTTGCTACATGTCGTATTTACAAATTTGAATGTGAGAAGGTGATCTGGGGGCTGGGTAGATATCTGTGCTGCTGGGTAAGGAGCTAATTGTGCAACCGTGAGGATGCATGCTCAGATTCCTGGCACCGACAGAGAAGGCGGGCATGGCAGCATGGTCTGCAATCCCAGAACCAGGAGTGTGGAGACAGGAGGCCTCTGTCATTGGCCCCCAGTGTCTACTTTTAAGCTCGCACATGCATGCGCGTGCACACACACACACACACACATGCCTATTAACCCTTCCACATACATGAACATATATGCATATATACACAGAAATGTAGCAAATTATTGTTCTTTATTGGTGGGACTGAATTACCTAATACTTAAAAAAATTTTTAATGCAAGAACGATTTCTCAGACACACTTTAAAATCTTTTATTCTGGATAATTTTATACATATATTCCAACCATCACTTCTGATTTTCTCCCCACTTTCCTTATTCATCTCCCAACACATTTCCTTTCTATCTTCATGTCTTTAGACTTGCTTTGGTCTTGGAAGACTGATGGTACCTGAAGATGTGCAGCCGTGTACTTGCTTGTGGGGTATGTGGGAACTTTTGGTCAACCTTTGGTTCCAGGACTTCTGTGGCTTTGTGTACACACCTGCCCTAGTTGGAATGTCTGTGTCCTGAATTCTCCTCAGGAGGGGCTCAGGAGAGGTGAATGCTCACTGTGAGAGAAACTAAGTATCCAGCAGGCTTTAGTCGTGGGGGCCATTTCTGCAACCCCAGCCTTGAGGTTGCCATCACAGTGGATCTTAGAGCTGTGGGAGTCAGGGCCCCAGGCCAGCCTTGTTGGAGGACTGGGGGAAGACAGGGGAAGCTGAGACAGAGCCAGCTGCTGTTCCTCTTTGGAAAGGCTGGCGTGTAAGGGGACTTGCCAGGATCAGCCTGCAGAGAGGAGGAAGCCAGACTCTCAGGGCAAAATTCTGTTGAAGTACGGTAAACTGTGCCCAGTGCTGCTGTTTCCCAGGCCTTACTTCCCCAAACCAGGCCATGCACTACGAGGCCGTGACAGAACCCTGGATTGCCAAGGCCAGGCGAACAGACAGGATCTGAGCCAGTGACTCATGGGGACCTTCCAGGGTACCCTCTCTCCTAGGACTGTTGTACAGCTGCCTAGAAATGTCGACCACATGTCTGACTGCACTCTGCCTCCGCACCACAGCAACTTCCTCAGATTGTGTCTCTTAACACACAGCCAAGCTCAGGGCCTAGCTAGCAGCCAGAAAAAAACATACACACAGATGAGGACTCATCACCTTGCAAATAAAATGGTGATTCCTTTAATCTTTGGGACCTTTAGCTCTATTTTGTAGTAAGCAGGATCCCACCACCTTCAAAATTGCCTTGTGTGTGTGTTTGAGTGTGTGTTTATGTGTGTGAGTGTGTGTGTGTGTTTTGTGTTTGTTTGTGTGTATCTGAGGATGCGTGTACATGTGGTAAAGATGCTAGAGTTTGGTATCAACCACTGTTTTCAATCACCCCCCATCTTGAGATGGGGTCTATCACTGAATTTTCAGGTTGCCGACGTGGCTAGGCTGGCTGGTGGTCCCAGAGGTCCTCTCGCCTCTACCTCCCCAAGATTTTTATGTTGGTGTGGAAGATTCAAAGTTGGGTTCACACACCCATGAGGTAAGTGCTATGGCCCACTGAGCCGTCTCCTCAGCCCTTTTTCTTTATTTTCTATAATTCCCTGGGTTTTCAACAGGCCAGACTGGGAGAACCAGTTCTGTGTCTGCCTTTGACCCCAGAGTAGGTGTTTCCTAGGGTACTGGTGAAAAAGATCAAATCCCAAACATTTCATGTTGTTAATAATAATCCAAGATCACTTGGGAGTTTCCCATGGACCGGCACTGAGCCGAATGCTCTCCGTGGATTATCTAATTAAAATTTCAAAGCAACACGCTGAGATAACTTATTTATTTCACAGAAGAGGAAACTGACCTTCAAATAAGTTAAGGAACTTGCTCAAGGTGATGAAGCAGAATGTGAGTTGACTGCAGAGGGTGAACTTGGCACTGATATGATCAAAGTGGAAAATCATACCCTCCCCCACACACGTGAGTGTGCACGTGCACACATGCATGCCCTCTCCCTCCTCTCTCACACACACAATGCAATTCTCTCTCATCCATACACATTTTCTCTCTCTCACACACAAACACACACACACAAATACATACAAACACACACACTGTCTCTCACACACATGCACACATTCTTTCTCATATACACATTCTCTTTCTTTCTCTTTTTCTTTTTTTCTCTCTTTCTCTCGCTCTCTGACTGTCTTTAAACAACTATTTGTAAAAAAAAAAAAACTCTTGCTTACAGTTTATTTCCAGAAGACACCCAGGACTTGGTTCTAGTTACTATGTCATCACCATCTGTCATCAGCCTTTTCTTCTTCTTGCTGTGGTGTGTGTGCACATGTGTGCATGTCTCTCTGTGCGTCCTACATGGATGGGATCCTATGCACAAGTGTGCATGCCAGTGTGCTCTTGATGGCAGAGGCCTGAGGAGGAGGTCAGGTGTCCTGCTCTGTCTGTCTCTCTCCATCTTATTCTCATTAAACCTGAAGCTTGATATTTGGGCTAGGTTGGCTGACCAGGAAGCTCCCAGTCTCTGCCCCTAAACACTTCAGGTTACAGGTACATGGGACCATGCCTGGCTCTATTTATTTATTTATTTATTTATTTATTTATTATAACAAGGGGGCTGGGAATTCAAACTCTGGCCATCATGGTTGGGTAATGAGTACTCTTACTTATTGAGTCATTTCTCCAGCCCCTGTCATTAGCTTTCTATTGAGGGTCACACAGAGGTCTGTGAAGTGGTAACATCTGGTATTTGTATATGTAGGCCAGAGTGGCTTTCACCAGAAAGGAGGTGAGGACACTTTAATTTTAGGGGCTTTGGAAGTTGGTGAAATTTTCTTCCCCCTCCTCCCACCTCCAAGATAGTGTGATGATGTAATGGAAAAGATGAATGAGATCATGGTTTATCTTGTTGTTCTACTTACAAGCTGTGTACCTCTGAGCAAGTGACTTCCCCTCTCTGGCCTTCTGTTTCCTCATCTGGAAAATAAGGAAATCAGAAGTTGGGCATGGCTCAAATAGGAGAGTTCTTGCTTAGCAGTCAAGGGATGCTGAGTTCATCTTCAGCACTGTGTGCATCCAGCGTAGCGGCGCACACCTGTAATCCCGAGTGGTGCCTCGGGAGCTGGAGGGAAGAGGATCTCAAGTTCAAGTTCATCTTTGGCTATGAGTTCAAGGTCAGCCTGAGCTACGTGACAGTGAGTCATGAAACACAAACAAAAAAGGGGAAGAAATAAATCAATTGTTCATAGACTTCCCAGCTCTGTGACCCAAAGGCTACATTTTATCATAGTCTTCTCTATCTACCCAACGGGTTATCTGTTCTGTGGTCTGGTCCAGCTCTCATGTCTAACTACCACCTTTGCAGGGCATATTCCAAACTTATGGTTAACAATGGACAGGAAACCATCAGCACTCCAGAGTGGACCAATCCCTCAGGTAGCAGCAGATGGCCCAAGAATTATTAGAGAAAAAAGTCTCACTTTATTATGGAATGAAGATTTTGCATGTAGGGATAAAAGTTGAAACACAAGAAAACATGCAAAGAAAGCCAAGGCCAAGCTTCATGTCAGACCCAGCATCTGTGTGGGTCAGAGGGATATGGCTGGCAGTAGGCACTCATGGGAGACGTCGGCTGTCTGTCAGAGCTTTGCGTGTCCCACAACACACTCCTCCTGACGTCCTCTTTGAGATAAACATAAATGACTGGTAATCTTATGAATTTAGGTAGGGCCTTTTCTTTTCTTGGAAAAGAGAACGTCTCTTGTTCTGAAGGAAGAATTTTATGTCCCACTCCATGACAAGTAGATTGGAATTGGGAAGGTGGCAAAGCAGGCATGAGGTCAAAAGCAGAGGAGCAGCTTTGCAGCGCATGTCAACAGACTGAGTTATGACAGCCCAGTGACTGTTCCTATTTCCCATGATGGTCTGATATTGAGACTGATTGGTCCAACACATACCACCTCACATTCAAAGTAAAAGGCTTCTGGGCTGGAATGATGGCTAGGTTGACTAACTGCAAACATGAGGACCTGAGTTCAAAACCTAGAGATGAGGAAAACTGTTACATTAACTGGGTTGTCTTGGAAATTTTACACATATACACACAGGTTTGGGGAGATCAGACTGTTTCAGTTCTTTGGGAAACTTGGCATTTAGAGTCACACAAAGAGTTAAAAAAAGACATTTGGGGCATGAAAACTTAGCTGAGCAAAATCTGGGAGCAGAGCTTATAAATATTTCACAGAGCAGGAAAGAGTGGTAGGAAAGAACTCAGAAGGGGGCTCTTAAGATATTTTCACATTCACTGGGCATGATGGCACAGGCCTTTAATCCCAGCATTGAGGAGGGTGAGGCAGGTGGATCTCTGTGAGTTTAAGGCCAGCCTGTTCTATATACTAGTTCTAGGCCAGCCAGCGCTACATAGTGAGACCCTGTCTCAAAACACTGAGACTGTTCCCACCCCCCAACAAAAAATATTCCCATGCCCTCAGCCTACTGCAAACAAATGAATCTGGATCGCTAGAAGTGGCCTGGGTCTTTGCACTTTAGGTTCAGCGAAGACTCGTGATGGACTTGGGCATGTGTCATCACACAGGAAGATGTTGCAACAGTTCATTCCCAGGGAGACGTAAACAACATGTCTACAACCTCCTCATAAAATCTTGGTGACGAACTAAAGTAGGCTTACACTAGAGCTCCTCCCTGGGGGACTGTTGAGTTTACTGGTCTTATTTACAAAGCATGGGTGAGGGGTTACTGACAGGAGCATGGGAACCCCAGAGTGGCCATGCTGGTCTTCACCCAGCCTGGATCATGGCTTCTCCAGAGCCACTTAGACAGAGCCCTGTCTTAGTTAGTGCTCTCTCTCTATGTAAGGCACCATAACCAAGGCAACTTATAGAAGGAAGAGTTTCCTTAGGGCTTACAGTTTCAGAGGGTTTGTTCATGACCGTCATGGCAGGGAACATGGTGGCAGGCAGGCAGGCATGGTGCTAGAGAAGCAGTTGAGCTCTTCCATCCCCATGTACAGGTTGTGGCAGAGAGGGCTGGGGAATGACCAGCACCTTTGAAACCCCAAAGCACACCCCAGTGACACATTTCCTCCAATGAGGCTATACTTCCCCATCCTTCCCAAACACTTCCACCAAGGGGGCTATATTCAAACATAGAGTCTATGGGGCCATTTTGATTCAAACCACCACAGATTCTCTTCACTTAACTTTTCCCAGACTCCAGTACCTCTTGAAACCTGAGGCCACTGTGGTTAGGGAAGAGTTGCATACAGCTGGCTAGAGGAACATCTCAAGTCTCTTGTTAGGGTCCTAAGACCCTCTCCTTTTGTATGAGAGAATGTCAGTGTTGCCATGTTGGACATTTGCAAGCAGGCTCAGCTGATCTGATGAAAATGGTTGCTGTTTTTCTTGGAGGACTATAGGATTGGGGTAAGAAGAAATGTTAGCTTTGAAGAGCGAAGATGGTCTTCCATTTTTAGAACAGGAGCTTTGGACCCGAATAGATCCATAGTTGTGGCTTTTGTGGCAAGCTAACCTGCTTCAGATTTAATCTGAAGGAATGATTGGGAGGCTTGCCAGGTCAGTGAATGGAGGTACGAAGTTCCAGGAGAGAGGCCTGATGCCAAGGATGGTGGCAAGAAGGTGGATGCCAGAGATGCGAAACAGGAGGAACTCACAGAAGGTGCTAGCATAAATGCTGAGGAAACTATTTTGACATCAGTGCAGCAGCGGAGATCGAAATTTCTCTTCATGCAAACGGTCTTAAAGTCACCCAGGTGAAGAAGCTGGCTGGCACCCGAAACCAATCTCTGTATCTCCTTCCTGGTCCTGGATACTAGGAGATCTTCCTTTCAGCTGTGGTACCAGGGGTTGAACCGACGATCTTCTGCATCCTAGGCAAACACTCTGACACTGAGCTACTTCTCTAGCCCTTTCATTCTTCTGTTGCTCTTTATATCTCCTAAGCTATCACTAAATTTGGGGTTCTTCCTGCCTGCACTAGGAATCCGAAGGGTAATATGTATGCTGTTCTCACTACCCATGTACTCACTCTTTAACCCTCAGCATGTTGTCTACCTTCAGCTTCTCCTGACGGTCTCTAGTGACCTATTTTCCTCAGACCCAATGATGTTTGTTATTTATTTTTATATATAATATACATGTATATTATATATACTTATAATTTAACATCTGGTTTCTTTTTTAATTTATTACAGTTTATTCAATTTGTATCCCCCCTGGAGCTCCCTCCCAATCTCACCTTCCCTCCCTCCCTCTTCCTCCCAGCCTCCCTCCCTCTTCCCCACCTGTGCCCCTTCCCCAGTCCACTGATAAGGGAGGTCCTCCCCTTCCCTCTGATCCTAGTCTATCAGGTCTATTCAGGAGTGGTTGCACATCTTCCTCTGTGGTAAGGCTGCTCCCCCCTCAGGGGGTGGTGAGCAAAGACTGGGTCAATCAGCTTCTGTCAGAGATAGTCCCTGTTCCCATTACTATGGAACCCACTTGGACACTGAACTGCCATGGGCTACATCTGAGCAGGGGTTCTAGGTTATATCCATGCATAGTCCTTGGTTGGAGAAACATGTTGCTTTCAACCTGTGAGTGGATTTTCAGTGAAACAGACAGAGATACTCTTGGATTGGTGACCAATAGGCTGTGGACGTGAGTGAGCAGATAACATGTGGATAAATTACAAAGAATTTAATTTCAATTTCAGTAATCTTGTTCTTTGAATGGACTGATAAAATCTATCATCTTCCTCCTTGAGCCCTCACAGCCTTTATGATCTGCTTGTGTGCACAGAACTCAGCAAAGCTGCTGTGGAGGGCCATTCTTCAGGAGCCCTCTGCTATTGCTATTGCCTTCTAGAAGCTGCCTGAGCACGCACTGCGAGGAAGCCTGTCCAGTCTTTCTGGAGCCCACCCTGCTTCTTGGACCTACCCCTGGTAAACCAGTACCAACCTGCAGACAGGGGCATGAGGCTATTTGGAGGTCATGGTATATATTGCCTAGTCCTTGTCAAGCCTCGAGGGGCCACAGCTCTGAGTGACTTCTGATGACATCCTCGAGGGGCTACAGCTCTACGAGAGACTTCTGATGACATCAGATGGGGAACCATCTGAGACCCCCCAAAAATCATAAAGAAATTTGAAGGCTATTTCCTTTTCTTCCCAGAGAGTGTCTAATGTATTTTAGCCTCACTATGTGGCTAAGGATGACTTTGAACTTCTGATCCTTTTACTTCTGCTTCCCAAGTGGTAGGATTACAGGCATGGACCATTTTGCCTGGTGGGATTTTTGGAAATAGAACCCAGGGCCTGGTGCATGCTGTGCAAACACTTGATTAACTGAGCCACATCTTCAGCACTTAAATTAAAAAAAAAGAACAAAACAAAACCTTACAAAGGAACAGATGTCTTCATGTCATTTTCATATGTTTTTCATATGTATTTTGTTTTGGTTTATCTCTTCTCCCCGGTTCCATCCCTCATGTCTTTGTCCCCGTTTCTTACAGTGTCCTTCTGCCTCCCAAAAATTTAATAAACAAAAAATCAGTTATAGAATAACAGTGAAGTACCTGAGAAGGGAATTAAGAAAATAGGCCTATTATCAATACTAATACAAAAAAGATAAATAGACATACATTTAATCAAGCAGGTAAAAAGTGTGTCTGTTGGAAACTAGTGAACATTGGTGAAAGAAGTCAGCACTCACACAATCACATACACACGCAGGTCGGTGCACGCTAACTTCCGTTACAGCACGAGGTGGTCTTGTACCATTGGTTATCTACTTTCCTGAAAGGAGCTCTTAGTTGAGACTGAGCAATGGCTGCTACAGCTTGTTAGTTTCCTGAACTGTCCACGGACTTGCTTTTGCCTAACTCCTTTGTCTAAATTACCTGTTTGACTCTGAGTCTGCTTTTTTATGTATTTGTTTCTGACAAAAGGTTTTTTCTTCCACAAAAGGTGGACAGTGCTATCTCTCCTGTGCTATTGTAGTCTCCAGAATTCTTCAATCATTGGATTCCCTACAGTTCAAGGACGGAGACTCTTCTCATGGACCAGTAAGACTATCCCTTGCCTGGATGTCTCCTCTGTCCTTTACTGGAAAAATCATTGTCTCCAGCAAGGTTCAAACTAGACAGCACACTAAGAAAGCATATTTGTCTCTGTTATAAAACAGAGCAGGGGTTGAAGATTTAGCTCAGTAGTAGAGGGCTGGCCTACCAAGCACAAGGCCCTGGGTTAAACCCTCAGCTCCAGAAAAAACAAAACTAACTAGGTAGGGACTGAAGAAGTGTCTCAGTGGAATAGAGCTTTGGCCTGGCATGCACAAGGCTCTGGGTTCAATCCCCAGCATTGCATAAATTTAGTATGGTAGTATACCTGCTATCCCAGCACTCAGGAGGTGAAAGCAGGAAGATCAGAAATCCAAGGTTATCCTCAGCTACATAATGAGTTTGAGGCCAGCCTGGGCTATGTGATATCATTGCTCAAAAAAAAAAGTCTCTTTTTTCCTTCTATAAAAGGCACTCTCATTACTATTTGAAACAAACATTCCTCAGATGCTGCTTTTGTGACCAAAGTAAAAACTATATCTTTCTCAATAGAACTTAGGAGACTACTCTTGCCAAGAAAGTGGAAGAGACAAAATATCCAGAACGCCCTGGCAGTACTGCCTCACCCCCTTCTCAGCCTTGATCCTGCGTGTGGCCAGGTGTCTAGGGCATTGAGGGTCCCTTTGCCAGCTGAGTTTGGCAAATTTCCCATACCCCAATATAGCTTGCCTGTTTTTTTGGTGGGGGCCCCTCATTATGTAGGACTCCATCATTATCTAGCAAATTGCTTTGAAATGATTATTTAAATTGTGCTTTGGTACAAATCTGGTATACAAATACAATGAGTGACATTGATAATTAAAAATCGTCCTCTCTGAGCTGATACAGTAGCTGCTTCTGTCAGCTGATGCTTGACGTACAGGCCAGCTGGAAGACTCGAGAAACTTGCATTGTTTATTGAACTGGATTCAGAATGTGTCAGTTGCCCTGGCAGCTCCTGTTTATGAGTGATAAGGTCTGTATAATAGATCCTTGGTCCCCACATGGGGCTTCGCACAAGGGCAGGTGGGCTGGTTCCCTGTTCAGGGTTGGGAGACTGCAGACTCAAGAGGAGGTGGAAAGTGACTCAAAACGGTTTGCTTTCTCCTCTCCTTCTGCTCAGTTGGGCTAGAGCAGGTAGAGGTGTGGTGTGGTTGAGGTGTAGTGGGCCATGACCATGCCTAACACTTTCAGAAAGGCCCAGCCTCACAGGCGTTGGGTGCTGAATTATTTCCTTGGTGTTCCCACTGACTGTCAACTTGACAGGGTCTAGAATCATCAAAGAGACAAGCCTCTGGATGTGTCTGTGAGAGAGATTCCAGATCTGGCTTATCGGGGTGGGAAGACCCACTCTAATGTGGGTAACCTTATCCCGTGGGCTGGGGCCCTGGGCTGAACAGATAGGAGAAGGTGAGCTGAGTACAGCACCTCTCTGCTCCCTGACTGGGGTGCACAATGACCAGCCATGTCTTCCCACCGTAATGGATTGTAGCCTTAACCTATGTGCCAGAATCAGCCTTTCCTCTTTTAAATTTCGTCAGGAGTTTGGTCACAACAGTGAGAAAAGTAACTAATGCACTTGGGTAGTTTGGACAGTGGGGCGGGAGCTGAGCCAAGGGCGGGTTTAATGCAGAGGGGAATTTAAAGGAATCAAAATCCTTGGAGAACTTGGAGTCCCATATCAGAGCACCTGGATCACTCAGGAGAAAAACTTTGAGGTTACCTCCTAGTAGCCAAGAGCATTCAGCTTCCCCAAAAATGTTCTACAGGAAATTCTGATAATTCAGGACCTCATTTGTGGCTGTCCATGAAACCCCTCAGGGTAGTTTCTGACATTGCAACATGACCTTGTAATCTACAAGTTCATACTTGAGAACTGCTCAGCTCAGTTACACACACACACACACACACACACACACACAGACAGAGAGAGAGAGAGAGAGAGAGAGAGAGAGAGAGAGAGAGAGAGAGAGAGAGAGAGAGAGAGAGAGAGAGAGAGAGAACAGATACCCACGCCTTGGGTAAAGTTTCCATTTTGTATGGTACACATTCATAGTTATGCTGAGGTGCATGAGGCCCATAGAGCACAGGTTAGACATGCCTATGAGTCTAATCCAGACATCAGTAAACATTTCTTAGCAGATACTTAATTTTTTCTTTTTTTTTTTTTTAGCTACTTAATATTTTAAGCTTTGTATGCATCCTATGTTCTCTACCTCAGGTTTCATTCTGGTAAAATGTGAAAGCCATTTGTGTCTTAAGGGCCATAATTACCCCCTTGTCTCGTACAGTACATTCTGTGACAATGTGCTGAATTGTTTTTCTTTTTAAAATCTGAGTCAGGGTCTCATGCAGTCAACGCTATGTAACTGAGAATGACCTTGAACTTCTGATCCTCCTGCCTCTACTTCTGAAGTTCTAGCATCATAGCTGGCATGCACCACATATCTAGTTTATTCAGTCTGGGTGGGACCCAAGGCTTTATGCATAGATCAACACTCTAGCAGCTAAATCCTAGCCTCAGCTCTACAGCTTTTTCTCTTTCGCATATTATCATTGTTATGATTTTCAGTGCTGGACACCAAGCCCGGGGCCTCATGCATTCAAAGCAAGTGCCTTACTGCTCAGCTATATCTTTAGTTCTGAATCTATCTGTCTATCTACTTACTTTTTATTTATCATCATCATCATTATTATTTTCCAGTATCTGTTGATGACATTGAAATCAAACAGTCGGAACTCAGTAGCGGATCTCAGATCTAGGTATCTCTCTTGGAGAAAGACTGGGACTGAATTGCTGCACAGCCTCCTGGTATACAGTGCCGCTGCTGCTGCTGCTTGCTGTAGATGAACATCAGTCACTTAGCCATCTCAATGCCCACAGGCCCCGTGGAACCTTGGAGACAAGCATCTACTGCCTAGCATTTGTAAAGACTTCAAGTATGCCAGGATATTTTCCTGTTCCTCTCTCCCCAAAGCTTACCTTCCTGCCCTGAGAGTTCATTACAGAAGCAGCAAGCTTTCAGCCATTTTACCTTGTTAGCAACCAGTGCCTATAACACACATAGTAATTGATTAGTTGATGGCTAGATGCTTTGACCCCACTGGCTTTCCTATCTTTTCTTTCTCTCCCATTGAACTGAAGAGAGTCAAGGCAGTTCAAAATGTGTGCTTTGTGGAATTCATAACAATCTGTTGACACATGAATGCTCACGCTGTTCTCTTGGCCCTGAGTGTTTCTTGGGTCAAAGCTTGCCTCGGTCTTTGTGATCTGCTTTCCATGTGAAGAGTGTGGATGCCTTTGCCTGGGAGGAAACTGGAGTGCTTCTGAGCCTGTGAGACCTCAGCTAGAACATAGGTCAGGTTTCCAGGAGTGCTGGTTTAAAAGCCGGGACCAATGTTGTTTAATCAGTAGAGACTTGCTTAACACACAGAGTGGTCTGGTTTCTGTCCCAGTTCCACATTTATCAGGTGTGGTGGCGTGGCTGCACAGCTGTAATCCTGGCACTCGGGAAACAGAAACGTGGTAGTTAGGGACTATTGCTGTGATGAAACACCATAATCGCAACAACTTGGAGAGTAAAGAGTTTATTCACCTTGCACTTCCACACCACAGTTCTCTATCAAAGGAAGTCAAACCAGGAACTCAAACAGGGCTGGAATCTGCATGCAGAGGCCATGTAGGGGTGCTGCATACTGGCTTGTTCCTCATGGCTTGCTCGGCCTGCTTTCCAATAGATCCCAGGACCATCAGCCCAGGATGGCACCACCCACAGTGGGCTGTCCCCTCCCTCATAATCACTTATTAAGAAAATGCCTGCCAACTGGATCTTATGGAGGCATTTTCTCAGCTGAGGTTTCTTTCTTTCAGATAACTCCAGCTTGTGTAAAGTTGATGTAAGGCTAGCCAGCAAAAGAGGGTTAGGAGTTCAAGGTCATCCTTGACTCCATAGTGAGCTGGAGGGCAGCCTGGGATATAGAAGACCTGGGGGGTGGGGATAGGAGCTGAGGAGAAAAGAAAGAGAGGACAAAGAAGCCAAGCAAGCATCTGCTTAGAAACCCCAATGTTCATTGCCCTCACCCATGACCAAACACAGAGGTTTGGGGCCAAGGGGCCTTACTGTGTCTGCTTCGGGAGTGTTGTGCTTCAGCCAACTCCCCACTCTTTCTGTTTATCTCCAGGTATTCATTCTCTCCTGGAGTAATTCCTTTCTCTCAGAGGTCATCCTCACCAGATGGTAAGTCTGCCAGAATATTTTTGGATGTTGGATATGGAATTGCTGACTTATCTGCCTCAAACAGTAAGCAACTTGAATCATCACATGTAGCAGGAAGTCAGGAAGCAGCTACTGTAAGACTGGTTAGTTCTCTTTGCTACTATACTTGGTGTGTTGGCTTTAACTATGTGCCAGCTTTTCTTTAGGGTTTAAGAAGTCTTTGTAACTCCACATATCTGAGTGAAGAAAAGAGCCCTTTGCCTTATGTATCTTTTTGGTCTATAAGAAAAATTCTTTCCAGCAACAAGAGCTTCTTAACACCTTTCTGTTATTGTCCATTAGCCATAACCTGCCTTGTGCCCATTGTCTAAATCAATCCTGATATGGCATGTGAACCATCAGGGTATGTAGCCCAGTGTCTCATCTTCTGAGGCTAGGCCAGGCTTCTTGAGAACACAAAATCTCACTTGTGATGTAGCCACTTGTAGAATCCTACTGAGGATAAAAAGAGGGGAAGAGGGCTGAGGAGATGATGCTTTGGGTAAAGTGCTTTCCGTGTAAGCATGAGGACCTAAGTTTTCTCTCTAGCACCTGTGTAAAAAGCCAGGTGTAGAGGTGTGCCCCTGTATCCTAGCACTGGGAGGCAGAGGCTGGGGCCTTTCTGGCCATCCAGGCTAGCTGAAATGGTGAGTTCCAGGGTTAGTGAGATAGCTTGTCTCAATAAATAGGGACTCTCTCTCTCTCCCTGTACACGCACACACACACACACACACACACACACACACACACATACACAATGGGAAATATCCTTAAAAGTATTACACAGAACACTTTCTAGAATCTTCCCTCATTGAGATGCTGAAGGACTGAGCATCCAAAGTTTTGAGGGCTAGGCACAGAAAATAACTTTAGAGATACCAAAAGTGACTTCTTCTATCTTCAAACTGCATTTAGAACTATACATCGTCTTGCTCCCAGCTTTCTTTATTGAGTGGTCACGAGAGGAGCAGAGCTGAGAGGGTGAATATGTAACAAAAAGCCTTGTTAGAATGACTTACACAGTAGGAGCTGAGTCCACACTGGCTATCTGCTGGCTACAGAGGCTGAGAACCTGGCAGCTGTTCATCCCACTAGGTTGGATGGCTCACCTGTCCCAACTTGGTTTAGAAAGCTTGGAGGATTCCTGAAGAATCTGCATGATTTAGTCCACATCAGAAGGCCGAAGAAGCTGGAGTCTGAAGTCAGCTGAGGATGTGAGCACCAACAAGAGGGTAGACACACTTGCCAGCAAGAAGTGCAGGCAGGCAGGCAAACAACAATGTCTTCCCTCAGCCCTCTTATATATCTGGCTGTGGCTGGAAGGTCTGCCCCCACAGGGAGTGGGGGGGGGGGGAGGGAAGGAAGGCCTTCTCCCTCAGTTAATCCTTCCTGGAAATGCTCTCACAGACCTGCCCAGAGACACACCTCTGGTTCGTTCCAGATCAATCAAGCTGGCAATTAAGATTAACCCTCACATGCTCCCATCCTTGGCCTCTGGACTTGGAAGGAAGTAATGGCAACCATTATTTACTAAGTACCTACTAGGTGCCAGGCATGTGGGAAGAGAGGCTTCTAACTCACAGCTGCATACTGGCAGAGCTGAGTGATCACATCTATCTTACAGACTGGGGAACTGGCACCCAGGAGCTCAGCCATCAGGGCTCAACCTGTGTACGTGGCTGAGCCAGGAGCCAGCAAGTGCTGTCTGACCCAGGCGCTGTCCTCAGAGAGAAGTCCCACCTAGCCCTGTTCTCAGGGAGTTCTTTCTAAAAGGTTACCTGGGGAACCTGAATGTACTTCGTTCTTCACACATTCAGAATGAAAACCAGCTTTGGATGGGAGAAGAAATTAGTCACTACCTTGTGACTTCCTGTGAAGCCCAGGAAGTTGGAAGCTTTGATGAATAGCTCAATTTAAACAAACAAACAAAAGAATCAGGGTCATGGACTACATTGCTAGATTGACTGAATAAATCTCAGCTCTAGCATTTTTTACTACATCACTATGAGCAAGATGCTGACCACATTGTGGGGTGCTGTGAGGTTGAGTTAGGAACCCAGTTGAAGGGCTGGTGATTTGGTTCAGCAGGCAAAGGTTGCAAAGCCTGACACCCTGAGTCTAATACTCAGGATGAACATGGTGGAAAGAGATAATAGACTTCTACAAGTTATCCTCTGACCCTCACCTGTGCAACTGTGGGATGCACACCAACCCCTCATGCACAGGCACAAAACATAAACTCAAGAATGCAGTGTAAGTCAGTGGAGATTGCTGTCAGTTCATACTGCTCCTCTGCACACACTGATGATCTAAGACACAGCTGATCTATTTCCTTGCTTCAACAAAATATCCAACAAAACCAACTTAAGGAAGGAAGGCTTTATTTTGGCTCACAACTTGATGGTACATCATGGGGCAGTCCCACCATGGGAAGTCATGGGAGCAGGAGCAGCAGGCAGCAGGTCACATGGCATCCACAGCCAAGATACAGAGAGAAGAATGCTGAGCTCAGCTCATTTTCTCCTGTTTATTCAGCGCAGGCCCCCAGCCCATGGGATGTTGCCATCTACATTTGGAGTAGATTTCCCCACGTAGTTAACCCAGTCTAGATCAGCCCACACAGACAGGGCCAGGGATTTGTTTCCACGGTTACTCTAAGTCTTAATTGAGTTGTCAGTCAAGATGGCCTGTCACAGGGCCTGGCTCCCCAGCCCCCTAGTGTGTCAGTATTTCACACTGCTGCCAGGGTGTGCACAGCAGGGCCTTAGGCTGCAGCTTAGGACAACACCTGGCCCTCTGAGGCCCTTGATCCCCGACTCTTTGGTGTGAACATCAAGGTCACCAGGCAGCTTTGGCTGAAGCTCTGACTTCTGGGTGTGCTGGCTACACAAGAGGCGACAGAGAAAGGAGACCTCACTCTGCCCTTGGTGGAGGCACCAGCCCACCCTTTGCCTTCTCTTATGCTGTTTATTTAAATGTAGCTGTTTATGCTAGAGTCTCCCCCAAACCACTGCTGCTCAGGAGAGTCATGACAGTGCAAGCAGGGGACTCCTACGTGGCTCTGGTCAGAGCTTGGGCTGGGGCATCAGGAAGTCCCCTAGCCTCGGTTTCCTCTCCTGTGAACTAGATCCGGTCTTATCAGACTGTACCCTCATTGAGAAATCCCCTGGTGTAGAAATGGAGACAGGTGGCTAAGAAATAGGGCAGCCCATACCTGCTTCCAGGCAACTGGCCAAGAAGAGTGTACCTTGCTCTTGCAGATTCTGTCAGTTGCCCCCGTTGGCTCCACAGGTCTGCACGCAGCTCCTCCACCTACCCAGAAGACTGTCCCAGGCTGCAGCTGCCCAGGGCTCCCAGGACACTAATTATCCAATGGTTAAAAATTAAGGCCTAGAGCCTTGCTGGGCTTTTCTGGATTATGGTGCTAGCAACAATTTAAAGGTCTCTAGCCTCAACTAAATATAGATAGCAAGGTCCTTGCTGGCACTTTTATTTGTCTTAGTGTCCAATGAGAAGGCAGGACAAAGATGATGAAGGAGTGAGGAAAGATGTGGAAGGAAGACAGGGAGAAAAGCAGTGTACAGGTGCACATGGTGATGCCGGTTCATGTCCGCATGTGTGTTTGTTCCCAAGTGTGCCTATGTAGTTCCTCAGGTGCTATCTGCCTTGGCTTTTGGGACAATGTGACTTATTGGCCTGGAACTCACTAAGCTGGCTAGGCTGGTGGGCCAGTGAGTACCAGAGATTATCCTGTCTCCAAATCCTCAGTGCAGAACTTACCAATGTACACCCCAACGATACAAGAACAAAAACCAAAACCAAAAGCCATGAGTTCTGGATGTCACACTTAGGTCCTTGTGCCTGAAAGGCATGATCTTTACTATTAGAGCCATATAGATAAAAGACCATGGGTGCAGGGGTGTGGATGGTGGGTAGGAGTAAACCTTTCTAGAATTGCCTGTGCATTTGTAATCTTTCTGTGGCACATGGAATGCTGAAGGACACACACACTCTCTCTTTCTTTCTCTCTCACACACATACCCTTCCTCTGGTGAATGTTCATTCCCATAGCTCCCATCGCTGGAGTTTGTGTATTCATGAAGGAGTCTCAGCTTAGGTTTCCCTATGTGGGGCCCTTGCAATGGTCCACCCAAGGTCTCCTCCTCTACATCATCATGAGACATTTTCAAGGAGGGTCTGCTCAGAGCAGAACCCAGTGACACAGCAACTGCCCGCTAGCCCCAGAACTTTACAGAGCTCTTCTGTCCTTCCACAAAGTCAGCTTTGGGAGCTGAAACCCAGTCCAGGAGATCTGATTTCTCAAAGGCCAGTTTGAACTTTTCACTTCAAAGGAAATTGGTTTTATACCCAAGCCCCAGTTTGGTGGCCCTAGACCTGCCCTTTAGGTTAAATCTAATAGTCATATTACACATATAATAAGAGGATATATATATATATGTGTATATATATGTATATATATGTATATATATATACACACACACATATAAATTAAAATGGTTAAAATGGTTCTGTTTTAAGAATTTTGAAATATTAAGCTGTGGACTTTCCAAACCTCATGATGCTGTGATGGCATCATGCTGCTCTAGAAGTCAAAGCCTGGTAGGTGAATGACAGCCAAGGAGGCTCATCCAAAACTCTAGACCTGCTTTTCTCAGCTGTCTGCAAATGGACTATCCCAGTTCTAGGACCACAACCAGACTGAGTTGAGCCTAAGATGTCAGAAATTTTGAAGGTTTCCAGGTAAATTCTAACAGGGAGCCAATGTTGAGAACCTCTGTTTTTGTCAAAGCATTTTGGCTGCTCAAATCACAACTGGATTCTAGGGCTGGGGAGATGTTTAGTCAGTAAGATGTTTACTTTGAAGTATGAGAACCTGAGTTTTATCTCTAAAAGCTGGGGATGGTGGCACATGCTTGTAATCCCAACCATAGGGAGATGAAGACAGGGAAGTCCCTGCAACTCACTGGTTAATTAGCTTAGCAGATTTGTTGAGGAGAGAAACCATGTCTCAGCACACAATGGATTATAAATGTTCTCTGAAGTGTTTCTCTCTAGGAGGGCCTTGAAGCGAGGTGAAGCATTCTCTCTCTCTCTTTCTCTGAGCTTCTATGTACACTTTCTCAGAGTCTGCATCAGGTTGTTTTTTAGCTTGCAAAGACCATGGCCCTTGCACGAGGCAGTTTCCAGCTGACAAGGATCACTCGCTCTCTCACGAGGCTGTTTATGAGCTGGCAAAGGTCATGTGCTTCTCACAAAGCTGTTATTGGCCGTGGGTTGCTGAATCCTACATCTTGGGATTAAAACAAAAACATATTTACATAATATAACCAAAACTTCCACTACAGTTACCTCATTTAGAATTGTCCCACAAACCCCTAAACATTATAGGCCACTGCCAGTGCTATAGATTACCCTCCAGACCTTGAGAGTAAGTCTCTATTGCTGAAGACACTACATACTTGGTCATAAAACATGAAAAAATTGAGCTGGCACTCTTTGGGAAACATCTGTCCCGGCCAACTTTCATAGTGCTGTTAGGTGCTGCACAAAGTACTGGGGTAGCAAATAATCAGCAACATTATCCATCTATGAACACTGAGGGCACAGTAATGATTGGCTTGGCAAGACTTGCCCACTGGTGCCAATTGGCATGAACATCATGGGAGTAAGTAACCAACCGATTTCTGCCTGCATTTAAGGCTATCACACAAGATGAGACCCACACTAGATAACACACCCTACAGGACAGCCTACGACTATTATTATGCTAAATGGACATGGTAGTGGATCAACTCCTAATGACTCATTGCTATACTTATAGATTAATGCATCTCTTAACCTTCATCAGAGAAGCTTCTACTTGCGGTAGATGGTGACAAAATACAAGGACTCATAACTGGTCAAGGTACAGAGAATAAGAGAATGCTTAGCACTAAATGGGACAACATTATAAACCCTACCTCCAAAGGCTCAGGGATCACTATGAAAGAGGGAACGGGAAGATTGTAAGAGCCAGAGGTGGTAGATGACTGCCAGGAAAGTCTTCCTGGACAGAGAAGGGCAGTTGCATACATGAGCTCACAGTGATTGTGACAAGGCCTGTGCAAACTCAAGCCAGACAAAATCCCAGCATAGAGAGGTAAGGTGGGCAAAGGTCCCACTCCTAAATATAGAGCTATTGGCAGTTGATGATTGCTTGGAGAGAGAAAGTCAGCTTCCTTTAAGAGTGGTTAGAGGAAACACTGTTCCAGTAGAGGGCCACCCTCCAAGAGTATTTGGGCAGCATAAATTGAAATTGGTGCTTTTAAAAAGGAAAAATAAGACAAGCAATGGTGGTGTATGACTTTAAACCCAGCACTTGGGAGGCAGAGGCAGGCAGTACTTCATGAGTTCGAGGACAGCCTAGTCTACAAAGTGAGTTTCAGGACAGCCAAGGCTACACAAAGAGAAACCGTGTCTCAGAAAACAAAATGAAACAAAGGAACAAGAAGGAAAATAAAAAAGAGGACACCAAGTTGGGTGCGAGGAGCTGGGGGAGGAGAAAAATATGATGGAAACATATTGCAGTAGATCTTCAAAGAACTAACGAAAACAAACACCCCCCCCCCAACAAAGGTTGCACCTGGGGAATGACAGCTGAGATTACCCAGCCCTCCACCCCCTCACCCTCACCAACAGATTTAAACTTGGCTCATTTCTATGCACTTAAATTTACATCATCTTAATTTGATTCGGGATCTCTTTAAGAATCCACTGGAAATTGTGCATCTATTTTCCCAGAAACGGATGTTCAAATTTTCATGACATTTCAGCAAATCATGCACCGTCAGTGAGGCCTTCCCTACCTGTCGCGCCCCTAACCACAGCATGGCACAGGCTCCCATGCTCCTGTGATGATCAGGCTTCCTCTGCAGCCTGTCACTGGGCACCAACATTGGAAGCACCTCACCGGGGCAGTTTCTCACCTCCACTTATGCAAGACACTTAGGATTCTGTATTTTGGATGGTCCCTGTGTTTCTTGTGTGTCTTTGTGTATATAAGTGTGTATACATGTGTGTGCACAAGCATGTGTACATATATTTGGCTTGTTTAGTGTATGCCTGCATGCACACAAATCTGTCAGAATATATGAAAAGGTCAGAAGACAGCTTCCAGAACTGAGTTCCCTTGCTCTGCATGTAGGTTTCAGGCACTGAACCAAAGTTGTTAGGATTGGTGGCAAACACCTCTATCTACTGAGCCATCTTGTCACCTCTCACTTTGTTTTTCCAGACAGACCTCTTACTGACCTGGTGTTCATTGATCTGGCTTGGCTCAATAGCCAGGGCATCCATCCATCTGCCTATTTTTACCTCTTCAGTAATGGGATCACAAACTCATGCACTCTTGCTTTCTCCTATGGGTGCTGGAACTCTGCTTTAGGCTCTCATGATTGCATGTTAAGCACTTGACCAACCAGGCCATTGCCCAGACTCCTGTGTTTTGTTCGAAGACTGAGGTCTGAGAGCTAGAGTGTTGTTGCTAGGTGCTGAGTTCATCTCCCTCAACACACAGGTGCGAGGTCTTGGGACAAGCCCACGGTGGGAATACTGCTGTGAGGAGTGACATGGTCTTTCTCCTTTATCACTTGGAATTCCACATCTGTCTGAGATCCTACACTCATTAGCATAATCTCCAGTAGGATGAATACTGACTCTTTAAAGTTTTCCATTGGCCTTGGATGGCCTACAGGGGGAAGACCATCCCTACATTTTAAGTAAACAAAAGGCTTTTCAAGGTCTGGGTCCCTGTTGGGACTCCAGTCTCCAAGCCCACTGGCCTCACCCACATCCCGCAGAGACATCTCCCTGTAGCTCCTAGAGCAGCCATACTGCTTCCTTCCCTGGGTGTTACCCTGAAGGGACCTGTCAGAGACTGCACCTCAGAGTGTGAGCCAGGTCCTCAGGTGACAGACCAGGCCCTCTGTGGGGTGTCCGAAGCTCCTGTTACCTCTCTGGCTTCCCTGCCCCCCCCCCACCTGACAATTTTGTCTGCTTCCTAGGACACATCATGGTGGGTTTAACATCAGAAAAAAGTAGAGTCTTCCTTCTGAGGGTTCAGAACTGGAAACCAAGGCACTGGCGAAGGAAAGCCTTTCTTGGGCCGCCTGCCAGCGACAGGGATGTGCAGTGACTGTGCCATTCTTTGGCACAGTCAGGAAGCAGAGGGAGTTGAAGGCTCGTGCCCTGTAGCGTTCATTTTTATAATTCTACTTTATTTGGGGTGTTTAGGCCTCTACCTCCCTTCTACCAACTCCCCAACCCTAGGTAGGAGAGATAAGATTAGTGGGGAGAGGGGGCACAGACCCCTTTACTTCTTGGGTTTAGGGTTAGTGGGTTTCCCTGGGGCTATTCCAATCTCTGGCAACAGCAAACACAGCCAGCGGTCTCCTCCAAGCCACTGCACCCCAAAGTGTTTCTCTCCATCTGTTTGCTCCAACCTGCCACACTGTCCGTTCTCTGGCCTCTGCAAACTGCTACATGCCAACACCACACACCATGCCATGCTTTCTCTTTCTTGGCTCTCATATTTATATCCTCAGAGCTCTAGACCACACCCCTTTTTGTGCTGCACCACCTGGCAAAAGCCACGCCCAGACAATTAACAGCTGTGGACAAACTATAGCCCAACTAAAATCCCACACTTGGGATTAAAAGAGAAACATATTTACATAGCATAACTGAGTTTACAATGAAACCAAAACTTCCATTACAGTGTTCAGCTTGCTTTCTCTATTTTTTTCCTTTCAGTGTTGGAGTCCAGCCTAAAGAATGGTGCCAACCACAATAAAGATGTGCGTGTGTGTGTGTGTGTGTGTGTGTGTGTGTGTGCATACATGTGAGTGCAGTGCCATCAAAGGACAGAAGAGGGCGTTGGACTCCTTGGAGCTGCAGGTGCAGGTGGTTGTAAGCTGCTAAGGCGGATATTGCAAACTGAACCTAAATTTTTTGCAAGAACATTTAACTGATTACTCCCAGCAGCTTTCTCACATTCCAGTTCCCTAGGCATGTCTTCTAGCCTCCTTTCTCGCTTTATTATGCTATAGAAGGGCTTGAAGGGCCCTCTTAACCACTGAGGCACCTCACCACGGTATGTTTTTCTTTTTTTCATCTACTCCCCCTCATAGAAACAAAACTAAACCACCCCTCCCTCATTCTCCATTTTAGCAGTTTGAAAAGTTCTTGCCAAAGCCCCAGAGCCAGGCTTGGAGACATGGTTCAGGCAAATCAGTTAATTCCATGCTCTTGGCAAGACATAGCTCAGGGTTGGTGAAATCCCAGGTTAGTATAACTGGAGTCAGTTCTAGGATTTCTACTCAGCTGTACAGATAGAAAGCCTGTTTCCCACTGTTCCTGAGAGGAGCAGGATGGAAGTCTGAGCTGTTCACAGCATCTTCTCCCTAGAAGGAAATAGCTTCGAGGCAGATCCCAGCCAAATCCCTGTGAATGATCCTTCAGGCTGGAATGTAGATGAGTCTAGAGGCTGTCTCTGATGTCATGGTGCTCCACCAGTCCATAGGAGGACCGGGAGGGTCATTGTGACAAAGTTTCAGCCTTCAGTTGTCTACATGCTTACCTGTAGCTGCATTGCTAGCCCAGGTGTCACCTTCAGAGGTCTTTTAGCTCCCTCACAGCCTTCTCCAGGCACCTCTGCATACCTGCTTTGAGGAGAAGGAATCATCAAAGCCCCCTCCCACTCACAGTCGGCAGCCAGGCTCTCCCGGTTTAGTATGGCCGGGAGTGTTCCGCGCCCATAAGGGCAGGGGCTTCCTGTTCAGGAGACATGGTTTCCTCTCTCTGATTAACCAGTAGAAAGCCAGGACTGTTTCTTGTGTTACCCTCTGCACAGGCCATCACAGGAAGGAAGGGCCTTGTAATTTCTTTGCATTGTTGTTGCTTTTTTCTTTTTTCTCCCAGACAGGGTTTCATGTAGCCTAGGCTGGCCTTTAATTCACTATGTAGCCAAGGATGAGCTTGAACTGATCCTCCTGTATGCACCTGCTCAGTGCCGGGATCACAGTCATGCACCACCACACCTAATGTATACAGTGCTAGGAATGGAACCCAGAGCTTTGTGCATGAAGGTGGGCACTCTGCCATGGAAGTCCAGCTTCGGTGCTGATCCACCATTTTACATGGGCGTCCAGCCTATTGCTTTCAACTGTGTGCATCTTGTTTGCTGAGTAACTTCCTCCTGTATTTTGTTCTAGTCCCCCAAGCTAAGTACCCAGAGTGCCATTAACACAGATCTTGTTTTAATGAGCCATCTCTCTCGTGATTTGTAAATAGGTGTGGCAGTTCCTTGGAGATAGTTACATAGTCAGAATTCGAGTAAGTTCTGTACATAGTTTGAGAAGGAAATGACAAATTACCCACTGTAGGATTGTGCCGGGGTTCCTTTTTCTCCAGTCATGCTGAAAGAACACATGGGACAACACGTGGGAATAGCACCCAGTTCAAGACACTTAATTACGTGATATGAAGTGATATTGCATTAATATGTTCTCTCCTTTCCTCCTTCCTTTCCTCTGTCCTTCCTTCCTTGCTTGCTTCCTTGCTTCCTCCCTTTCTTCTGTCCTTCCTTGCTTCCTTGCTTGCTTCTCTCCTTTTTGTTGTCATGATGAAGATGGAACCCAGCACTCTGCTCACAGTAGGTACACACTCTGCGATGGACATCTACCTTAACATTAATTAATATTTTGATTGTTATTTTTTTGATTCTCATTAGCTTGAGCATCTGAGCCTACATTTTGACTCATGTCCTTGTTTGCACACTCTTTAAGATCATAGCCCTGGAGTCATTTTCTTCCTGCTTAGTCTCTGCAGCTCTCAGAACACGCAGGTGTTGAGCAATGATTTAAGGAAAGGTCAGTGTGGCTCTTACTTGAACTTCCAGATTTCGAGGCCTACTTTTTCTCTCCTCACCCTAGGAGTTTGTCTTTACCCATTCAGAGCATATGTATCAAAGCACTGCCCAGGTGCCAATTTAGACACACAGGGTGCCCTCTTGAAGAAGACTGAGGGACCATAGGTCACTTTGACAATGCAACAGAGGAATGAGATATCATCTACTATCAAACATGGAATGAAATGCTTTATTTCCTTCCCCATTTCTCCTGTGTGTGTACGAGAGAGAGAGATTGCCAATATGGCTAGTCTTGTTAGCTTGCTTGCTCTGATGGAATTACAGGCAGGCTGCCATACCAACAGTCATTGTGTGGCTTCCAGCCCTTTCGCACATGTGTCAAGTGATTAACCACTGAGCCATCTCCCTAGATGCTTCCAGTAGCATTTTAAATGTTCTTATATCATTTTAACATACAATGATAGATGCTGGGGGCTTCTCTTGACACCTAGAGAGCAACTGATTTCTTTATTTATATTTTTAACTGTCATGTGCCTGAAGCAAGGCAAGGCTGGGAAGTTTGGCTATGTCTGTCTTTGTTAATGGATTTCTCAAAGCACGTTTTGCTATGTCCCTCCCCCTTTCCCACTGTGTATGTGTGTGTGTGCAAGTGCATGCACTTGTGGAGACCAGAGGACAATCTCAAGTGTCATCTGTTAGCCATCACCATCTTGTTTTGCTGAGAGAAAATCTTTGAGTCTGGAGATCACTGACTCAGCTCAACTGGCTTGCCAGCAGGTCTCAGGGACATGCTTAGCTCAGCCATGCTGTGCCCACATGCCTGACTTTTAAAGTGTGGGCTCTGGGAATTGAACTCAGGTCCTCATGTTTATGAGGAAAGAACTTTACAACTGAGCTATGTGCCAGTCCCTGAGCAATTTTCTGGCTGCTGGCAGCAACTTTACTGACTCAGCTATATCTCACTCCTGTTTCTTAGCTTTTGAGGCACAAACCCACATCTCATTAAATGGTGAATGCCAGAAACCTCATAAATTTAATGTCAGAGGTGAAATTCTTCTCCTCACTGTATGCTTTGAAGGACAAGTGCTCAATGAGACAATGTTCATCTACACTTCCAGTGGAATGAACATTCCCAACCCAAGCCTGACTATGCCCATTCCCAGGGATCCATAGACAGGGCTAGTGGTCCTTCTAGCTATAGCACATTGTTTACCTTCCTTCCTTCTGGATTTCAGACATGTTGAAGTCACAGATTCTATTCAATTCTTTGTTTCATTCTGTTTGGCAAGTACTTGTCACATGGTGGGTAAACCCACGGAAGAAATGTTGATTGAGTATCTTCCTGCTATTTACTATGCCAGACATTAGGAATGCACAGAGTACTAAGGTAAAATGCAGCTAGGAAATCGTGTGGAAGGCTGAGGTTGGCTCTCACATGGTACGGTATGGTGAAGGCCTGGGTTCCATGCCCAGCACCTCTGGGAATGGTGGCACTGCTGCAGTCCTAGCACTCGAGAGATGAGGGAAGAACGTTGGAGCTGGAGAGAGGATCCCACAGTTAAAGCTGCGTGCTGCTCTTCTAGACGACCCAGGTTTCGTTCCTAACACCTGCACTGGAAAGCTCAAAACCACCTGTAGCGCCAGTGTCAGGGGATTCAGTGTCCTCTTCTACCCTCCACGGGCACTGCACTTATAGGCATGACAAACCACTCAGGTCCTCATATATATGCCTGGCTCTGCTTGCAGTTCCGCCGGAGGACCTGAGTTTGGTGGCTGGCACCCCTGTGGGGAGCTGGTAACTGTCTGTGACTCGTCTCCAGGGGATCTGATGCCCTCTTTTGGTTTCTTGGGCACTTGCACACATGTGGCACACACTCTCTCCCTCGCACATGCACGCAGATCTTTAGCCTGCCCCTTTCCCAGCCGCTCTTCCAGTCACCCTCCCAAACAACAACCACAAAGGGAAACAGGAGAAGCAACTGCCAGATATTTTCTGGGCCCTTCAGGAAACGTGAAGTTGTTTCTTTGGGCACATATATGTCAATTGAGAAGGTTAATATTGTAAGCATTAAGGGAATGCATACCTTTTGCAGAGGAACAACTTGGAGTTACCATGGCTAAACTGAAAGGCTCTGCAGTGTCACCCAGCACTCCTTTGACATTACTGCAAACAAATAACTCAAGGGCAAACTTTTCTCTAAGTGAATTAATTCATAATGTATGTATAGAACGTATTAAGCACCTGAAGAGAAGAGATAGTTCCTGAAGCCCATGAGGGACAGTGATCAAAGAAAAGGAAGGTAAAGAGAGAGATGCCTGGCTTCAGTTGAAAAACTGGCCTGCTCCTCCCAGAGAAACACATTTTCTAAGGGAGAGGCCTGAGCTGCTGGAGCCCATTGCCTGTGAACTCATGGCTTAACACACAGAGAGAGAAAGAGAGAGAGAAGAAAATTACATGGGAGATACACAGACACAAAGCACTCCCCTGCCCTGTCAGAGAGACGACCTTCAAATAAAGAGACCATGCTGCTTGTAGACTGATGTCACTGAGTGAGTCCATTGCCTTTGAATTCCAGGTGTAATTTGTAACTTAATTGCAAGAAACGGTGGTGTGTGTGTGTGTGTGTGTGTGTGTGTGTGTGCACCTGCGCACGCGAATGATGTTGTCCCCACTCTGAAGAGCTTGGCCCCGTGGTGGGGACATCTGTGCAACCATCTGGAACTTGGTGCAGAGGAATATGTCAGCTTCAGGATGCTGGATGCTCTACTCCCTGGGTACGAGATAAAACGCATGGAAGAAATAGAGCCCCTACTCCTGGTTGCAACCCAGATATGAGCATTTCAATATCCTGTTCAAGCCCAAGGGATCTGGTTAGGTTCTGTTTACAGGACTAGGGTCCAAGCAGACTTTGAAATGTGTCAGTTTGCTGCAAAGCTCAGCTGTGTATGTCTTAGAAAACATGCCAGTCAGGCCCTGGCAATCTCCTTGGTGGGTCAAAGGGCTCACATAGTGTGGTGGTTGGTTTTAAATTTTCAGCTAGCCACACCTAGAATCACTGAGGATTCTCAGCTTAGGAATTGTTTGGCTCAGGTTGGCCTGTAGGTGTGCCTATGGGGAGTGTGTTGGTTGTTAACTGATGCACACCCCTCAGCAGTGGTGAGGCCTCCTCTAGGCTGAGCCTTGAACTGTACATAGCCCTGCCTTCCCTAGTGCTTACACATTGGCGTATTGCAGAACTGGGTATATTTGTTTGTTTGTTTTGTATATGCTCTATATTTCTTATAGGAAGTTGGAGGTTGGAGAGGTGTCATCTCCCTTTGTTATTGGCTTGTTCCCACGTCAATCTTGATGCTTCTGGAGTCTTCCTTTCTGCCCCAGGCTCCTACACCACAGGACCTCATGTCCCTTCAGGTCAGACTGAGAAATGCTGCAGTATCTTCTACAAGTTCCACAGGCATGAGAATAATTGAGAAGTGTGCTGGATGTGCTACTTATACAGTCCACAGAAACACAAACACTAATTTGTTTGCTCTCAATTTTAAATACAGTCCTTACACAAAAGGATTCTTCATGAGAAATTGCTTCATAGTCGCTATTCAATCAAGAGAGGCAAACTGAGCCCCTCGAGCAAATCCCCCGAGATTGCTTTCATTTTTTTATCTGAACAACAGGCTTCAATAAGATCTTTTCATTTTCATTTCACAGAATGAGCTTCCTTTATCTCTATTTGTCTCTGATTTTGAATTGCTTACTCAATAACCACCGAACAAGTTCGTTGAAATAGGTAACTCTTACTTTTGACATTCTCTAAAGAAAAATCATCAAGCCAGTTGGCTCTTGTACAATTGTTAACTCTTATCTACATGCAAACACATATGTCTAAGAGGGTTCATTTAGTTGTTCTAAACAGGGTCTCATGTAGCCCAGGCCTACTCCAAACTTTCTATACATAGGTGTGAATAATCTTGGGCTTCTGATCTTCTTGCTCCTCCTCCCAAGTACTCTGTTCCTCTCTGCTTTATATTCGGTGCCTATATTTATATTCAGTGCCTATATTTATGGTGTCTCTTCCTATCTCAAGTAACTCAATCTAGAAGCCCCCTCACAGACGTGCCCAGAGGGCTGTGTCTATGATGATTCTAACTCTCATCAAGTTGACAGAGATTAACCATCGCAGAAGCCGTGGTTGAGACCCTGGCTCTGGCCACAGCCTTCTGAAGGAGCAGCATCTGATAGCTACAGGAGCTCTTTGTGCCTGAGGTGCTTCTAGGCGGCTGACTCTGGGCTGGTGTCAGGGCCATCAATTAGGCAGAAGGAGAGAGGAAGCGAAGAGACAGTGATGAGGTCAGTAATTACACACCACAGTACAGCTGACCCCAAGAGCAGGTGGTGACGGGAGAGAGTGACATTCCGGCCTCCATCACTTGGGATTCATCTTCGCTCCTGTGTTTAGGCCCGAGGGGGAGCTCACTGGAAGAGGCTGCCCTGCACTGTTTTGTTAGCAATAAGGATAAAACCAGGAGTGGTGGTTCTGCTTGCTTACAACTCTGGCACTCGGGGGGTAGAGGCAAGAGGATCAGAAGTTCAAGGCCAGCCTGACATACACGAGACTGTGTCTGGCAAAAAAAAAAAAAAAAAAAAGGAATGAGAAAGTGATGTGTTTAGTATCACAGAGAATATTTCCTTTCCCTTTCCCTTTTAGTTGCTATAGTCTGGGCTGTAAACTGCTTATTTTAGAAGCGTAAGAAACTAGAATTAACTTAGCACCCATGTAAGAAGATCCAGGTATGGAGGTGCTTGCAGGCTCAATGGCCACCTTAACCTACGTGGGGAGTTTCAGCCCAGTGAGAGGACCTGTCTCCAAAAATAAGGCAGATGGCACTTGAGATGGCAGCTGAGGTTGACATCTGACCTCCACAAGTACACACACACAGCACACACAAACACACATGCACATGTGTAACTACACACATGACTATGATACGTATGTGCAAAAATCGCTGTTATTGAAACTCATGATCTATAATACACAGTTGCATGCATTTTATTATAAATTTATTGGTGCCGTAATGCTGGCTCTTTGTTAAGTTCCTTACAGCTGTCTCTTATTTATTTTGAAATTTATTTTTATTATTTTAAATTGTGTGTGTGTGTGTGTGTTGCCAAGCTGGATCCTCTGCAGCTAGAGTCACATGCAGTTGTAGCTGCCTGGTGAGACTGGAACTCTGGTCCTCTGGAAGAGCAGCCTGTGCTCTTGACCACTGAGACATCGCTCTAGCCCTTCACCTATCTATTTTGGGTGGGTGTGCCCGTGCCAGGGTGTGGTGCTCAGTGGACAGCTTGGAGTTGGTTTTCCCTTCCCCATTCAGGTCGCAGGGACTGAACTCAGATCACCAGGCCTGGGCACTGGTCTTACCCAGTGAGCTATCTTGTTGGCCCGTGTTTCTTTCCTAACAACTGTCTACAGAGGTAGGGATTCTCATAGTAACGCCACTACTGTGTATAAATACTATCTGATAATGTTTAAAAGAAGCCTGATCTAGCAACTTTGATGCAAATTCTCTCATCCTACCCACCTCAAATATTGGTGGGAAGAGGTTTTGTTGCTTTTGTTTAAAACAGAGAGAAGAAAGGAAAGCTTTAAGCATACCGGTGGTAGATAATTGACACCTTGGGAGTTTGAGGAGGAGCAGGCCAGGAGGAGGAGCAGGCCAGGAGGAGGGGCAGGCCAGGAGGAGGGGCAGGCTAGGAGGAGGAGCAGGCTAGGATCCCCCAAATGAAATAAATTATAGCAGCTCACTGGCTGAGTATCCCCCATCTTTCCCAGTTCTGCTAGCAATTTTCAGTTTCCCTCTGAGAGAAGCTGTGGTTCCTATCTGCCTGTTCCATTCTGAGTGTCTCTACTCAGGTAGCCCCTTTTACCTGGAGTCCTACGTGGTGTGAGAGGACTCAGGAGCTATGCTGGGTACCTCATCCCCCAGTGTCACTGGATGGGTAGGGAGCCTATTCAGATACTTCCTACGCTAACAGTTCTCCATGAGAGCCTGATGCCTGGGGGACACAGGTCTTGGGAGAGGCTGAAAATTACATTCTGATTTAACCAAAGTTATAAAAGTGTCATTGGACTTTAAACCCTGGCATTCATAATCCTGAGCAGTTTTTCTTCTCACTCTCTTTCTCTGACACTTCTTTAAAGACCAAGGGCTTGAGGTAAGATTTCAACTGAAAAGAGAAAATATCCCAGACTACTAAGGTGCCAATTATCTGCCCCTTCATGCTAATGACTTTCATTTCTTCTCCCTGGTTTATACAAAAACAATGAGCTTTTCTTTTACAATATGCTATGGATGGCTGGGGTAGAGGAGGGACTTCCATTTCCAGCAAAGCAGCCAGATCAGACTTCTTTTTCTTTAAATTAGCATTTATCAACCATACACACAAGTGTCCGTTTTTGTCCATTTACACAATGTACCTTGATCATACCTCATTACTCTCTCTTGTCTCCCTCCTACTCCTGTTGTTGGCTGAACCCCATTTCTCTTCTCAACTAGTGTCCCCCTTCTATTTTTTTAATCATTTTTACCACCCAGTGACTTTAATTAAAATTATTCAGAGAAGCAAGGGCAACTTGCCAGTGGCTGCACCACTAAAGAAAATGCCGCTCGCTAGATGAGACATGGCAGCAGCAGAAGTTAAGGGAGGGGGCATAAGCAAATTGACTTTTTTCTTTTTTTCAGGAAAGCTGGCAACTCCTTAAGATGTGTTAGAGATTCTGTCAGCCAGAACATGCCTCTCTTTTGACCTTATTTACAGATTTTATGAGTAATACATGCTCACAGCATTGCTGTATGGTCCCTGGAGCAATCAATTTCTTGGAAGTGTCTCTACCTGCTCAGGGTGCTGGTCATGCACTCCCCGACACGGAGCATCAGAAACGAGGCTGTGCACAGGGTGGAAAGCACAGGGATATTTTCTAAAGAACACTCATCTACTTTGGAAATAAGACAATTTGGCTTTCTACCTGGGCTCTGAATGAGATAATGTTCCAGGCTGGGGAGACAGGGAATGAAAGCAGCAATTGTGAAGTGTTGCTGGCAGGTTTTTCATTTTTCCACTGAGCCAGGAATATATTTATCTGCATTGTCCAAGTGCGGGTGTTGTTTGCAAGAAAGAAGGGAAGCTTAGTCAGTTCTCTTGGCTGGGGAAATGCCTCCCCCTTATCAGGAGTCCAAAAATACTTAGAGAATCCAAATCAGTCCATGCACACTGCTGCTGGTCTGTGTGTGTTCCTGTAGGTATGCGTTTACAAGTACGTGTGCATGCATGTGGAGGTCAGAGGTCAGTGTGGGGTGTCTTCCTCATTATTTACTCTTCACATTGTTTACTTATTTATTTGTTTGAGTATTCGTGTGATGTAACTGTGTATGTGTATGTATGTTCATAGGTATGTGAGTGCGTGTGAATGTATGGATATGCACACACAGAAACACACACATGCATGTGTCCGGAGGTCTGAAGTTGACTTGAAATGACCTTACTCATGCTCCACTTTATTTATTTATTGAGGCAAGGCCTCTCACTGAATCTCTAGCTAGTCAGCTTGCTCCAGGTATCACCTTTCTCACCTTTGGGGTGCTGGCATTGCTTGCGCCCACCATGTCTTCTTGGCTTTTATGTGGGTTTCGGGGGTCCAGACCCTGATTCTTACAGTTGTGCGACAAGAGCATTATGGACCCTGCCTTGTCCTCAGGCACGCCTTAATCTCTGACACTGAGTCAGGACTCTGACTTGGCTGGTAAATCCCGGAACCTGCACAGCAGCTCTGGAGCTGCAGACATATGTTGCCATGTCCATATATCTATGTGAGTGCCAGAGAATGAACTTGGGGTCATCGCGCTTGAACAGCTACCAACCGGGCTCCCTCATATACCTTGCTACTTGAGAATTGCCAGCGTTCACCTTGCAAAGTAGAAATGCCAGGTGGGCAGTTATTCTGCAGCTGTGACGTCACAGCACACATATTTTGTTTCACTTGTGTAGAACTGAGAATGGCAATAGTCTGTTCTTTGAGAATTTGCAAAGTGTTTTCCAGCTTTTTTCCTTTAGGTCAAACAGAAGTGGGTTTATTAACTTCAGAGATGGGTGACAATGGATATTCTTTCACTGAGGACAGTGACAGAGCACGTGTCATTCCCCACCTAGGCTTTCCTCTCTCCTGTGATCAGTCCTAGCTGGCAGGCTAAAGCTTAAAGCTGAGATCCACATGCTCCCAGAACACAGCTCACACATGCTGGGAAGGGAACAAGAAGGAACCTGAGATCTTCTCTTGTGCTTTCAGCAGACTAGCCCAGCCTTTTCAAGTGGGGGTGTTTATTGGGAAGAATGCCATTGGAAGGGAAACACAAACTCAAAAGGCAAGGGACTTCCGAGGTGGCAACAAGGCCCAGAGCTCGCAAACCCTCGGCAGCCAGAGAGCAGCCTCCGCACTTAGGAACAGTCAACAAAGCCACTGCGGTGACAGTTGCTGACGCTGCAGAGGTCTCTCAGATGGCCAGGCCCGGCAACCTTATTCAACACCTCATTAAAGCAATTTCAGAATCAATTCCAGATTTGACAAGCCGTCAGTACATTGTTGCTTCTTGATGATGGGACTGACATGTTAACAGCAATTAGACTTCCGCGCACACACGTGGGAGCCCGCTCAGCATATTCTTTATTAGAAGAGCCTAAAATGCGTTATTATAATCATCTAACCTGGGGTCATGGACACATGCTCTGTGATCTCTGCCTCTGTCACGTACCCCTCAGTGAAATCCCATCTATTGTCCATAGAGATTAAAAGGAAGTGCTAACCCCAGATGCGATATTGGAAAATCAAAGGTCAGAGCACAGCTCATGGTAGCCTCCATGTTTTTTAATACAAGTGATGGAAGCAATCAGATTAGCATGAAGGGATATTGCTTCTTCTAACAGATGGAGTGGGATTCTTATGCAAATGAGGAGGATAGGCTAAATAATTTGTTGGTGACATTCTGGGGCCAGCAGTGGGATGTTCTTTCTGGGGCTGATTAGCACTCAGAGAAGGTGATAGCAAGAGAGTGGACTCCCATTGAGCAACCCTCCATATTACGGAAAGTACTTCCTCCGTTTAGTTTTTCCTTCTTTGTGTGTGTGTGTGTGTGTGTGTGCTTGCATGTGAAGGCCAGAGGACAATCTCAGTTGTTGTTCCTCGGGCACCATCTACCTTGGTTTTAGACACCAAGTCTCTCCTTGGTCTGAAACTCACCAAGTTAGTTAGTTGGATGGCTAGTGAGCTCCAAGGGACCCACCTGTCTCTGCCTCCCCAAAGATGGGATTATAAGCATGCAATAGCAATGTTAGAATTTTTTTTATGTACATTCTGGAGATTGAACTCATGTCCTCACGATTGCACAGACAACATTTCAGTGAGTGAGCCATCTCTGCAGCCCCTGCCCCCTTCACTAAAGTCTTATATTCGGAATGCTCTCTCTGTAGCCATCTCTGCTTTGGTGATGTGATGCTCAGCAGAAGCTGCTGCAAAAGTAAAACGTCATCTGATTCTCCCAAGACTCATTCAACCAAATGACATCCACACAAGGCTCAGCTCTCACTGCCTCCCATCTTCCCACCCTCATTTATTTCTGGGCTCTCCCAAAGAGTCTGTGGTGATTATGACCAGGTCTCTACTGGCCATCTGTTCTGGTTTCTATTTGGATACTTACCATTGTGTTTCTGGTATGAGAGGAAGAACCTAGACCTTGAGCACACAAAGCAATCACTGTACCCCTATGCTGCATTCTCAGTATGAGATGTGTGCTGGATGTATGATAGGCAAGTGTTTGGCTACTGAGACACACCCTCAGTCTTAGATGGCTACCATTTTTGAGTAGCTTGATGCCTAGTGACCAGTGTGAGTAGTGCTCGTATCTTATAACAAGCCTTCTAGTGAGGACCCAATATTTTTAAAGATGAATTTATTTTCATATTGTTATTATTCTTTTACTTTATGTGTCTAGGTGTTTGCCCGCAGGCATGTGTGTATCCCACATGTGTACCTGGTGCTTATAGAGGTGAGCAGAGGCTGTGGGGTTCTCTGGAACTGGTGCTACGGAGGGTGGGAATTCCTCGTCCACCACAGGGGTGCTGGGAATCAAACCTGGATCTTCTACAAGAACAAGCGTCATTAATCATTGAGCTATCTCTTTAGCCTCATGAGAACTTTTCTTGATGATAGGGAGACAACAGTGCATCCAGCATTAGTTGTTCTGGACCTCCTAGCTGGAAGGCAGTACAGCATCCCTCCTGGCTAACCATTACCCTATACCATCTTTTTAACACAAACTGATGTCTATTCAGTGGGGATACTTTACATCCAAAAGTTGTGAACTCTTCAGCAATGAAGAGTTCTTTGCTGAAGATGAATTCTTCAGTAAAATGAATTCAAAGCCATAAATTTTAAAGAGTAAATGTTGCCGGGCAGGGTGGCACACTCTGGGAGGCAGAAAGCTGGTGGAGCTCTGTGAGTTTGAGACCAGCCTGGTCTACAAAGCAAGTCCAGGACAGCCAAGACCACACAGAGAAACCCTGACTCAAAAAAAAAAAAGAAAAAGTGTAAATGTTACCTGGCTAACTGAAAGAATGCATTGCCAATTCAAGGTCACATATTATTTCATATCCCGAGGACTATGGGTTTGTATACATTGATTGGCATATTTACTTTTTATTTATTATTACTGCTATCTCGCTTATTTGTGTATGGTATATGTGTGAGTATGTAGGCTCGGGTTCTCAGACTCACACGAATGGCGCTTTTACCGGATGAGCCATCTCACCTGCCCTGATCAGTCTATTTAAAAGTGGAAGCCTGGCAGGATGGCTCAGTGGGTAGAGGTGCTTGTAGCACAAGTCTGGGGAGTTGAATTTTATCCTAAATTAAAGTGGAAGGTGATAGCCCGCTTCATAAAGTTGCCTTTGACCTCCATAGACACGTCATGGCATACATGACATCCCTCCACATCACAAAATGAATGGATGTTTCAAAAGCTAGTACACATTTAAAAAGAAAAGTAGAAATAGCTTTCGACCTGGTTGCCAATACTCACCTGTTCTCTGCTTCTCTACAATGTTTATCACTGCTGACATGCTTATTACATTTGCCTAGCTCTCTCACCAGGAATTAGATGCATGAAGGTAAGAATATTTTAACATTGTACTTCAAAAGACAGTTATAACAGCGCCACTGATGAACTGTAGTCTTCATAGTTGAATCAGTGAAAGAGTGTCTTAGGCCTAAGTGTGGTGAACGATGCACTTTCATCTTGGTTGAGGAATACAGCCACTGACTTACAGTGCCAGTGGTGGGAAATGCAGGGTTTCAAGGACAGGACTTCAGGATTCACTAAGGATCGCTTGTCGTTTGCAGAACATGTCATTTTGGTCATATATAACTAGTGGCAGAACAAGAACTAAAACTCTTTATCAGGAGTCCTCTGGGCTTCTTTCCCCAGAGCTTAGTGTGACCTGATCAAGGGCTGTCTTTTCCCATTCAGCTTTTGTCAAGGCCTTAGCCCCCCCTCCTGCTGTTGTTCCTCACATCCCCTTTGGGCTGCTTCCTGATTGGCTGGCTACAGGGGCTTTCAAGGGTCCCTGTTGTTTTTAGGGAAAAAGTATGTGGTGGGGAAGGGAATTTGGCTAGCTGTGGCTTTTGAAACAGTTTGGAGTCTGGTTCTTTAATGACTTCTTTTAAGCATTTGTTTCTAACATCAGGGCATCAAAGCGGAGCACCATTTGAAATATCTCAGGTCTTCATCTAGTTGGAAAAGCCTCGTGCACACCCTCAAGACACATTTGTTACCTTCACTGGGTTCAGATAAGAAGGAAGTGGCCTTTTGGGGAGATAAACTGGCAAATATACAGAGGGTGTGCTAGGACTTGTGTTTTGTTTGTTTATTGATTAAATGTAGTTTTACTGTAAAGTTCCTAACAGTAACATGGACAATTAAATGTAAGTTTAGATGCACTTTCATTGTTTAAAAAAAGTTTTATTAGTATATATTAATGGTACATAATAATGGTTTTTGTTATGATTAGTGGATATCAATGGAGATTATTCTTTTGTTTTGAGACCCTAGGCTCACTTTTGTTTATGTATCCCAGGCTGACCTTGAAGTTCAGATCCTTCCGCCTCTACAGAAGCTGGGATTACAGGCATGTGACCCTGTAAGTTAGTGTGTATTGCTGAGCACAGAACCCAGGGTGTCTGCAAGCTAAGCAGGCACTTTAGCCATCCCCAACCCTTGACTGAGATTTTTCTAGGACTGAATTTAACTTTGAAAGTAAATGACAGACCGAGAAAACCTCAAAGATAACAAGGCAATTAAGCTATAAGTGTTTACCATCTGATTTCCCCATCTTCTCCATGGTATTCACCTAGCAATTAAACAATCAATAGTTATCCTGTAAGTGGTGAGTGAACCCATGAAATTTGTGACCTGAAAAATGAACCGTTACGTGAGTGGAAGTGTTCAATGGTCTGGAAATGATTGGAGCCATCAAATGCACAATCATGGCAGGTGAGGCTGCTTCAACTCTTTGACACATTTGTGGACGTTCCACTCTGGGATCACAGGGTAAGTCTTAAGGCTGGGACTTGGCCCCACGTGCAGGACATTCTGCCTGGGGGCTGAGGATCTCGATGGCAGCAAGGTCTTGCAAGCTGTGGGCTGCTAAGGTCTACTCAGGAAAGTTTCTGTAACTGTGTCTGCAGAAGGAACCTCTATTAGAAATAAAAAATAAGATGAGGCTTACAACAGGTTTACTATGAAAGGGGTTTATTAGGGGAGAAGGGGGAACAGGCGTGGGCCATGATGGGGGAAGGGAGAGGGAGAGGAGGAAAGGGGAGGAGGGTTGGGGCGCCCCATAGAGAGGGTAGAGGAGTAGGAGAGTAGAGGAATAAAAGGGTAGAGGAGTAACAGAGTGAGGAATAAGAGAGTGAACACGTGTCTGGTGGTCCTTTTATAGGTCAGGTAATAACCACACCCCCAGGTGTGGCCACCTGGCTGGGCAATACATGATGTCATTGTTGCTAGGTAACCAGAAGGTTGTTGCAGAATACTAACAACCTCACTTGGTAACGTGCTTGCTATCCAAAAATGGGAACATGAGGTTGAAACTTAGTCAGTAGCCATGCATAAGGCTGCGTGTAACAGTATGTACTTATAATCCCAGTACTGGGGAGACAGGGACAGCTGGGTTAGTGGAACCCACTGGCCAGCCAGCATAAAATACTTGGAGAACCCTGGGTCCTCGGTGAGAGATTCTGTCTTAAGAAACCAGGTGGTAGGCTCCTATCCTGTTGTTTGTTTTCTCCTACATCCAATGTCCATCCCATTTATTTTTCTAAGTGAGGATTGATCATCTTACCCTGGGTCTTCTTTCTTGTTTATCTTCTTTAGGTGTATAGATTTCAGTATGTTTATCATATCTTATAGGTCTATATAAGTGAGTATATACCATGTGTGTCTTTCTGCTTCTGGGACATCTCATTCAGAATGATCTTTTCTAGATCCCACCAGTTGCCTGCAAATTTCATGATTTCCTTGTTTTTAATTGCTGAGTAATATTCCATTGTGTAAAAATATCACAATTTCTGTATCCATTCCTCCGTTGATGAACATCTGGGTTGCTTCCAGGTTCTGGCTATTATGAATAAAGCTGCCGCAAACATGGTTGAGCAAATGTCCTTGTTGTGTACTTGAGCCTCTTTTGGATATATGCCTAGGAGTGGTATAGCTGGATCTTGAGGAAGCGCTATTCCTAATTGTCTGAGAAAGTGCCAGATTGATTTCCAAAGTGGTTGTACCAGTTTACATTCCCACCAGCAATGGAGGAGGGTTCCCCTTTCTCCACAACCTCTCCAGCATGAAAGACTCTACCTAGCAGTGTATCAGAGCAGATACTGAGACTTATAACCAAACCTTCGGCAGAGTGCAGGGAGTCATATGAAAGAAGGGGGAGTTAATATGAGCTGGAGAGGACAGGAGCTCCACAAGGACCAAATATATCTGGGCACAGGTGTCTTTTATGAGACTGTTTCTCCAATCAAGGACCATGTATGGATATAACCTAGAACCTCTGCTTGGATGTAGCCCGTGGTAACTCAGTATCCAAGTGGCTTCCCTAGTAAGGGAAACAGGGACTATTTCTGACATGAACTCAATGGCAGGCTCTTTGACCCCCCCCCCTCCAGTGAGGAGCAGTCCTGCTAGGCTAAACCAGGGTCAGATGAAAGGGGATGAGGACCTCCCTTATCAGTGGACTTGGAAAAGGGCAGGGAGGAGATAAGGAAGGGTGGGATTGGGAGGGAATGAAGGAGTGGGATACAGCTGGGATACAAAGTTAATAAACTGTAACTAATATTTAAAGAAAATTCAAAATTAAAATAAAAAAACAGGTGGAATTGGCAAATCTTAACCAAAATCTGTCTAGATGCAATTTCTGCACAAGTCTTTGACTACTAGATACATCAATATATAAAAGTCAGGAATTGCTTCAATAAATGAGCATGAAGATTTAATTTAAAAAAGGAACATAAAGACTTAATTAAAGATAAAGAAACATAAAGATTTAATTAAAAATAAAGGAACATGAAGATTTAATAATAAAGAAAATCTCAATATAGACAGCTCTTGAGAAATGCCACCTCAGGTTGACCTTTAGCCTTCACATGCCTGCTTACAAATTCGTGCACATGTGTGTGCCAACAGAACCCCTACAGGCAGCCACATGATCATGTACACACACTGACACACCTATACCTGCACAAATGTATGTATACACACAAGTCCACAATTTATTTCTAGGACGTGTCACAAAATGCTGACAAGTGTGTTGAGTGGTCAGCGGATCAGGCTGCCCTTGGCAAAGATGGATGTGCTTCCTCGTGACCTCTCAGAGAGAAGCTTCAGAAGAGACACATGTTTGTGCCAGGCCTCGGGGAACTGGAGGACACCTGCCCCCCAACGTTACCACGGACAGAGTTTTTCCAGCAGAAGGCGACTCCTGCTTATCCCTACATGTTTTCCAAATACAGATAGTTAGGGACGATGGGATGGCTTGGCAGGCATCCAGGTGCCTGCCTTGGTATGGCCGAGTATACCCTCTCCCATGCGCACACACATAAATAAATACAGTCTTCAAAAGAGAGCTAATGCCTGATTACTAATTCAGGATTGAGGAAAAGGGGTCATGTCCTCTTCTGTTCTTCAAGAGCTTGTGTCTTTACTAGAGATTCAGGATGGACTGGAAGCACAGAGCCTAACCGGAAGAGGAAGGGTTAAGTTCAGCCTCAGAGGCTTGTTTGCTGGGGGCGGGGCAGCAGCAGAGGTGAGGCCAGGGTGTCACCCTTCAGGTGCCACACACCTTTTTTCCTGAAATTAATCCTGCAGCTTGCTGCTTGGCTGCTTGGCTGGGTGGCTGGAGAGAGCCCAGGAGCCTCTTAGGGCCGCTTTCCAGGTGCCGGGATTACAGAAGCACACCACACGCCTGGCTTTTAACGTGGGTTCAAGGGTTAAGCTCAGGTTCTTAGGTTTGCAAGCACTTTACTGATTGAACCATCGCCCCAGCCCCTCTCAGAAGGCATGAGGCACAGATCCAGCTCTTCTGCACTTGAGGATGTGGTCAGCATGTGCTTCTTTGAGCAGAGAGGGCTCTCAGAAGAGAAAGAGTGGGCAGGCTCTGGAGGGGGCAGGTTGAATGTCCCAGACCTAACACTCTAACACTAGGATGAAAAACAGTTTATGGTCTTGTTTTTATCTGCTACCTTCTTACCAAATAGGAATAATAAAGCCTATGGAAGGTGGTAGTAATGCTTATGAAGAGATGGCTGGCTGGTAAGAGCCTGCTGAACAGACATGAGGATCTGAGCCTGACACCCTGTCTCCTCCCTAGCACCGGCATTGCAAGCGTGCACCGGCACACTGTTTGTTTGTTTGCTTTTGCTTCTGTTTTTTACGTGGATTCTGGAGGGTGAACTCAGGCCTTCATGCTTGCACAGCAAGGTCTAGTCTGACGGAGTCACTTCCCCAGTCTGTAAATTTTTTATTTGTTTGAATTTTTACGGGATCAGCAAATGGCCAAAAGTGACTTTGCACTCATGGTGTCATAAATGAACACTGTGTTGCCATATTTCATTTATTTGGTGCCTTTTACATCCTTATAGTACCTTGAACACAGTCTCTTCTCAAAAACCAGCTATGCAGAGATTGCTAGCCCTGTTTTAAAGATGAGGCCATGGAAGCTCAGGCCAGGTAGCTAGATGGGAAGACTTGCAGATAAGAGCTGCTTTCTCGTCTTTTCCTCCCGTCCTGTTTGTTTAGGAGACTGAGATTTGTAAATGCTGTTATGGGGCTGCATTTGTAAGAAGACTGCAAGGAAGCCTCTGGGGCTCCTGACTGACATAGAGCGTGTCGTCAGGAATATCACTCAGTCCACAAGTGCTGGAAATCCCCCTGCTCCACAGTCGCTACCATTCACTCCCCGAGAAGTTCTGTCAGTCTCCCAGTGGGGTATGACAAACCTCAGGCCCGAATTTTCATATAATGTTAGTGGCCACAGAAATTCCCAGAGATAGCTGATAAACCTTTATCAAATCTTCTCTGACTGTGTGGGCAGCTGGGTTTCACCAGGAGGGCACTGAAAGTACTAGCCTCAGATAGTCCAAATCCAGAGCCAGGAGATCTGCATGCTCCCCCCCCCCCCCAACGGCTGCATAACCCTTCCTCTCTGACATCTCTGGGATATGTTCTTGAAAACTGCAGACAGCTGTGGCTTCTAAACTTCAGCCAAATTCTCTGCAAAGGGTAATCCAAAGAGGATCCCCAAGGTTCTAAAAATACAGATCAGAAACTCAGGGGCATTGCCAGTAAGAATGTTTGCTTTTCTGAGTGATTTCTATACTTTTTACTGAGAAATAAAAGAAGATTATAGTTTTAAAAACTGGATGGGAGAAAACAAATGTCTATTTTGTTTTTATTGATCAGTGAGTCCCTGTTTTCCAAAGAAGTTACTGACCCTTGCTGGTTTCATGAACTTAAATAAAGAAGAAGAGTAGGAGGGTTTTCAGTCAGCAAAGTGTTACCTACTCAAGCATGAGGAGCTGGGTTCAATGTGCAAGCACTCATGTTAAAACAAAAGGCTAGAGGTCGTGACACGCCAGGCCTGTAACCTCAGCACTAGAGCTGGAGTCAGGAGGACCCCTGAACACAACTGTGGCCAGTCAGTCTATCCCAATCCAAACCAGCAGCTCCAAGTTCAGCCAAATGCCCTGTTTAAGGAAAACTAAGGTAGAGAGTGATTGAGGCAGACACTTGATGCCAACTTTTGGCTTCCACGTACTTGTACGCTCATGTGCACACACATGAAGGTATACACACACATACACAAAAGCAAGCAAGAGAGGAAGGGAGAAAAATTAAAAAGAGAGAGGAAAGGAAGGAGAAAGAGAGGGGAAGGTGCTTTCTTTTGCCTGTAGAGTAGACTGCTGGCAGCTAGGCTCAGAGCCATGACTTGGAGAGCCTAGCCAGATGGTTTCGTAAACACAGCGCCTGGGCTGCACAGGTTTGGCTGTTCCATCAAGACAAAGCACACAGGCTCGAAGCTGGGTATCTCCTGAAAGATGGGCTGGACTGGAGGGAAGCCACACATGTCACTCTGTGTTTATGAAGAGTTGCACGCAGAGAATCTTTCTCAGGCTTTTGGCCCCCACAGACGACCTCACGACATACGTTTCAAGTTCCTATGAAAGTCAGGTAATACATCCTGTTTTCTTTTTTCCAGCCTTTCAAGAGTAGTATTCAATACTTGAGAAAACCTCAAAGCGTTAAGCTGGCACCAGCCAGCCCAATTTAAGGTCAGGTTTTGCATAGGAGATTCAGACAGGAAGCAGACTGGCGTAAAAGCAGCCAGGAGGGTAGTGAAACAACACCGCACTGTCCACAGACTGCACACTGACATGTGCCATGTCATCTGCTGCTAACTCTGCCCTTTAGTAGCTTCATTTGTGAAAGTGACTGCTGCTCTTTAGCATGGCCCCTAAGACGGCCGTGCATCACTCAGGATGAAAGCGAAGGTTCACTGTGCTGCCTGTAGTCCATTCTCAGCTAGGACTGAGCTCTGGACGGCATGAGTAGGTATCACAACTTCTCTTTAGGACAGGGTACACCCTCTTATCTCCTTGGTGTGTGTATGTGTGCACGTGCCTGTGCATGCATATTTAAACATGTATGTGGAGGGCAGAAGACAGCCTCAGTTGTTTCTTCTGTGATAACCACCTTGTTTGTTCGAGACAGGGTCTCTCCTGTAGGCTAGGAGTGACCCGCATCTGTGCCCCAGTGCTGGGGTCTGCAAGCACACACCAGGCCTAGGTTTTTATGTGGGTCCCAAGGATCAGACCTCCTTTTTGTATGTGCCACGTACCCTACCCACTGAGTCAGCTTGCCCAGCCCCAGTCTCTACTCTCTAAAGGAGCCGTCCAAAGGAAATGTCACCTCTTTCCTAGGAGGCTAGGGGGCAGAGTGGCAGGGTGTCAACGTCACTCTGTGCCTGTATGGCTTTATGTCCCCAGAGTATCATTCATCTCTGACAAGTCTGTGGGGTGGCCTATTAAATTTTAAACCGTTGGATTTTCATATTCTCTTTATGAATGAATATGTTCTGTACTGGTTATGACTCAGAAGTCACAAGGAGTGATCTGGGAAAGACAATGATTTAGGAGAATAAACACAAAATCAATTGCCCCTCTTGGATCAAACAGTTTAAAGTAGAACCACAGTCCATGCACTTCAACCTTTTAAAAAAAGTTTTTCAATGAACATGTATTAAATGTATATAATAATGGTTTCATTATGACATTTTCATAATGCATGTTCTTTGGTCACATTCAATCTCACTGCCTCTCCTATCCCTCCCCTACTCCTGCTGTGTCCCTTCTTTTTACCAACTTGTCCCCCTTTTATTTGTTTTCATGTCTTTTTTTGTGAATCAATGAGTTTGATCAAGGTTACTTATAAGATCATGGGTGAGGGGTTACACACAGGGGTGTCGGTGAGCTGTTCCTTGTGGGAGCAGGAGTGAGAGGTTTCTTTTAGGAGTATCAGCCAGTAGTTACACTATCATGGGCAACTCACCATGGCTACACCACTGAAGAAAATGTGGAGACTTGGACTTTTAAACAATATTATCCAGTGTTAAATGTTCTGGGCCAGTTGGGAGGCCTGTATTACCAACAGCATAGTGAGTGTTCTCAGAAGGATTAAGTGAAGTCTGATATGCTGATTCCTCATAGATGATTACAAAGTTAAATTCCAGCAACACGTGTTAACAGACACATTTTCACTATTTTAATGAAGAGTCAAAGATATTTCAAAGATCTTTCTTTATGAAGCCAATAGATGCATAAGTTAAAGCAAATTATGTTATCAGAGGAACAACGATAATAGAGGCAAAGCATGTGAACAATGTTTATATCGAGTTACCATCCCCTGGAAATCCTCACACTGTCCCCATCAAACCATAGTGCAAGACACCCAGATGTAACACACACACACACACACACGCACGCACGCACGCACGCACGCACGCACGCACACATGCACGCGCACACTTTTCTGTACTGGATTGAAGAGGTCCTCGTGTCTACACAGCAGGCGCTTTACCGAATGAGCCATTTCCTTGGCCTTAAACCCCATGTTTTCTTTCTTTATTGAAAATATTTTTTATATGTTCTTATTACAGTTTCCCTTCCCTCAACTTTTCTCAAATCCTTCCCACTTCCCCATCCTCCCAAATTTATACTCTTTCTTTTTCTCTCTCATTAGAATACAAACAGACATCCTTTAGAAATTAGTAATTTAAAATAAAAACAAGCCAGAATAGGTCAAGAACAAACAAACAGAGCCAAAGAAAAGACACAGGAAGCTGGGCGTGGTGGTGCACTCCTTTAATCCTGGCACTGTGGGAGGCTGGTGGATCTCTGTGAGTTAGAGGCTAGCCTGGTCTACAAAGCAAGTCCTGGACAGTCAGGGCTATACAAAGAAACTTGGTCTGGAAAACCAAATAAATAAATAAATAAAAAATATAAGAGCAAGAAACACATAAATGCTGATACACACATTCACAAAAACACAGAAAAATGATTAAAACAAAATCAGAAGCATAATACATAAACAAAAGATCTGTAAGTAAATATATATATCTATCCCAGCAAAGCACAGTGAGAAAAACAAAAACAAGAAACCGAACCAAACCAAACAAATAACCAACCAAAGAAAGAAAGAAAGAAAAAAATACCATGGTTCATTCGGTATTGGCCATCCTGTTGGGGGTGGGGCTTGCCTTTAAGTATGAGATACCATTGAAGAAAGCTAACCTTTCCTTTGTGAATGGTTGTCTATTGGAGATAGCCTCTGGGTTAGGATGGGGACTCGTGTCCACTGTGTCCACTTCTCCCCTTAGTTCAGCACTGAGGGCCCATCTGGCTTAGACCTGCACATGCTGTGAGTTCACATGTGTGTCAGTCCTGTTGTGTTTGGAAGGCCTTGCTTCCTCTGTGTCTTCTGTTCCCCCTGACTCTTACAATTTTTTCTACCTCTTCTTCTGCAGAGTTCCCTGAGCCCTGGGGGATGGGATGGAGATGGAATGGACACACGTAGAACTGAGTGTGCCAAGCTTTCTCCTTTGTGCATTGCCTGCTTGTGCTGTTCTGTGTTTGTTCGCATCTACTGCAGGAGGAAGCTTCTCTGATGACGGCTGAGCAAGACACAGTTACTATCTGAAGTGCCACAATTTGGTCCATATTGGTGATATCTGAGAAGACCTGCTTGACATGCTATGAGTTCGTTTCCAGGACACAATATCAAGAATCCCTGAGCTTAGAACTGTCCTTGATCAGGTGATGTGTTGAGTGGACCCAGATTTCCCTTAAGGCAGAGAGATGGGGGAGGGGTAAATGTTTCTGACGCTGGCAGAAGATGATATGCTGTACTGCTTATCTCAAGAAATCCGCTTGATCTACCTGGGATGGAGCATGTTCTTGTTTCGAAGTTGTTTGTTCACTCTTTATTTGAACTGCTCAGCACTGGTTCAAAACCATCTCCTCTTTTTGCTGAGGATGATTACATGTGCTTGTCTTTTTCTGGCAACCCTTCCCATCCTTCCAAAAGCACTAAGATCCATGGCAGAAGAGGAAGAACATCAAGAATATGCTCTGTATTTCTACTTGTTTAAGTTCTCGGGAATGTACATAAATATGTACATTTTGTGGGACAAGGTCTCATTAAGCCTTTAAATATTATGTAGAAGAGGATGATCTTGAACTCCTGCTCTTCCTGTCTCCACCTTTAGAGTTCTGGGATGATAGATGTGCAGAAGTATGCTCCATTCTGTGGTACTGAAGGTGGACCTCGGGGCTTTGTGTGTGCTGGTCAAGCTACCTACTGAACTACATCCCCAGAACAGGACTAATTTTTAGTATGCAAATCCTGTGACATTTGAGAATTCTTCCTGGGACATCTTTATTGTGTTTGAGTTCGTCCACACTGCAGGGAACCTACCTAGGAGAGGATCAGAGCTGTCTCTGGGAGACTGTGCCAGGATGTTGAAGCAAAACTCACGGAACAAAGCTATGATGTCAGTAGAGTTTCTGCTTATTTAGGTGTGTGTGTATGTGTGTGTGTGTGTACATGCTTGCAGATATGCATCTGGAGGCCAGAGGCCTATTGAGGATGGGTGACCAAACGAAGCTTGTTGGGGTTATTGGGACTGTTGGGGCCTAGGCTTTGACCATAATAATACCAACTTCCCAGAAGACTTGGGGAAAGAAAAATTCAAAATGAAGTGATGAATGGGTCATCCCCAGGAGTTACACAGTCCTTCTCTTCTGTGTGAGCCCTCTTCCCCTGTTCCCTCACCACTTCCACTTTCCCTGCGTTTTTCTCTTACATCTGGTCTCCCAAAGCCTGTGACATAAAGTGACATTCAGCATCTGACACCTGCCACAGCAGCTTTCTTAGGTGTTTTCTTATTTTGTACCTAGGTGTTTTTTCCACTGCTTCAGGTGAACTCAATTGTAGAATATCACTCATTTAGTTATCTAGCAGTGACTTTTCTGGGTTGGCTACATGCTAGATATAGGGAGAGAGATACTATATTATAGCACTCAGTTCCGTCTCTCAGGAGGAGGCAGTAAAATCCAGTGGGTAACCTGAAAGGTGGCAGCGAAACATCCACTTTCTATGACAAAGCTTGAAATCCTAACTTTAGGCGTTAGACATTGAATGATCCTGAGCTGCTCAGTCCCATGGCGTGAATGGTAGAGATAATCATTCTATCAAAAGTGGAGCTTTAGGGAGTTAGGTGACTCAGCAGGTAAAGGCTTGCTGCCAAGCCTGATGACCTGAGTCGATTCTAGGGACCTACCTGGTAGAAGGAAAGAGCTGATTCCTGCAAGTTTTCCTCTGACCAGTAAGAGGTGGAGGTGCAGGGTGGCTAGGAGGTGGCGACACCAGCTAGATGTCTGCACACTCCTTCCTGCTTAGGCAGGAACTTGAGAATGGTGGGAAGGGCCGCACAGCCAAGGGGAGCCTGGGAGGTACAAAGGGTGGGATCCAGAAAGTGGGCCACTAGGCCTCTAATTCCTAATTGGTTTGCATTCAGGAAGATGGGCCTTGTTAGAACATTAGTTCTTAAAGACCAGAAGCAAGCCAAGCAAGAGCTCAGGGAATGGCTCAGCCTACAATCTTCCCTTCCCTCTACCCACCTGCTGCCTTTCTCGGCACAGAGTGCCACCACAGTGCCTGTCTCCAGGAGGCATGGGCACTCAGCTCTTCCAAGTCTTGCAAAGTAGGTCTTTAGGCTGAGGCTAGCCCACAAACCAGACTTGATCTGCCAGGACTCGAGAGAGGCTCCCGGGAGGAAGGAGTGAGTCAAAGACTACACCACTGCCACGCCTCTTCTCAGGAGAGTTTCAATTCTGGGTCAAGAGTTGAAACCACCCAGACAGACTACCTAGCCACTCCGGACTATCTGAGGTTTCAGGTCAGGCATTTGCAGAAGCTTGTCTGGCCTCATTTTTCTTATGGTGTGAGTCTGGGAATTTTCACAAGTTATTTTGAGTGTGCTCTGGCAGCCCAGCTCTTCTGTGATGGAGAGAAGCCTCTTGACTCAACATTTTATTATTTTTATATATTTTTGGTCTTGCTTCTATATTTATTTTTTAAAAATTTATTTGTTGTGTGTGAATGGTATGTGTGTGTATGTGCCAAACTGTGTGTGTGCCAAATTGTGTGTGTGTAGGTCAGAAGACAACCTTAGGTGTTGACCATTGCCCTCCATCTTGTTGAAAACCTTAGGTGTTGACCATTGCCCTCCATCTTGTTTGAAGCAGAGTCTCTTGTTAGCAGGTGTGTATTCCAGGCTAGATGGCCCAGGAGCTTCTGGCATCTCCTGTCTCTCCCTCCCATCTTGCTGTAAAAGCCCTGGGATACAGGTATGTGCTAGGTATCCAGCCTTCGTGTGGGCTCTAAGGATTCAGGCTCAGCACACTGGCATGGCATCACTTTACCCAGTACCAGTAGGTCATTTCCCCAGCGCTCCATTTCTAACTGACACAGAGTGATGATACATGTTAGTGGGGCACGATATGACATTCTAATACATTTGTATACTATACAGTATTCATAGGTAATTGGCATATTTATCATCTTAGGCATGCATTGTTTTTTGGCAACAATTTAAGCTTCTGTTACTCAAAAGGTTTTCTTTTGTTTGTTTTTATTTTTATTTTTGTATATATGTGTATGTGTATACATATATACATACGTATATATAACATATGTGTGTAATGCTTTTTCTACTCACGCACATTTAAAATTTACAATAAGCATGTACAACAACAAAACTGACACACTAGCATTATTTCCAAATTATGTATGAAACATTACAAAGCAAACGGTACTGCTGTATCATGCTTTTACATTTTAAAATATCTTGTTTTTACTTTTGCTGTGTGTGTCTCTTGGGTTATGTGCACACGAGGGCAGTACCTGCGGAGACCAGAGGAGAGTGCCAGGTTCCTGGGAGGTGCAGTTACAGGTGCTCATGAGCCACTAGACTTGGATACCGGGACCTGAACTCCAGTCCTGTCAACATTGTGTGCTCTTCACTGTGGAACCGTCTCTCCAGACCTACTGTATGTTTGTCTAAAAACCATTCAAGTCCATGTACAAAGAATGAGAGCACATGGCCCAGGGACATTTAGTGTACCTGCCATGTGTGGATTTCATCTGCACCCAGAGTGTTTTCATCATCCTCAAATAAAGTCCATATCCAATAGGCAGGAATTCTGGTCCTCCCACAGCCTCTCATAACCAGTACCTTCTGTAGCTCTGGACTTAGCTCTTCTGGATCATTTTGTAAATGTACTTGTGTGAACGTTTCTGTCTGTTCTTTTTCTTTTTTAATTTGAGAGAGAAAAGGAGGGGGAGAGAAAGACTGACAGACATACAGGCAGACACACACACACAAAGAGAGAGAGGACAGAGAAATAGAGAGGGGTACGCGTGTCAGTGTGGATGGGTACAGGCCATGGTGTGCTTGTGTAAGTCAGAAGACAACTCTTGAGAGTTGGTTTTCTTGATCCACTGTAGGGTCCAGTGATCAAACTCATCTTTTCTTGCTTGCACACTCACTGGCCCAATGTTTATTCTTAAAAAAAATTTGTGTGCATGCACATGTGTTTGTGTGTATGCTAGCACAGAGGTCAGAGTGTAACCTCCAGCATCATTCCTCTGGAACCATCACCTTGTCTTTGAGACTAGCTCTTTTTGTATTGGCCTGGGACTTGTCAGCCAGCCCTGGGGATCCACCAATCTCTCCCCCCTCCCCCGTCCTGGCATCACAAGGGTGAGCCACCTAGCCTGGCTTTTATTTCTTTTTAAGATAGGAGCTTTGCATTTAGATGAACTAGTAGGATGGACATTTAATGGAGGAGAAAACAAGCAACAGGACAGGAGCATACCAAAGAGGACCTATGAAAGAATCAATATAGCAAAGTATCAAAGCAGATATTAAGACTCACAATTAAGCCCTTGGCAGAGGGCAGGAAGTAATAATA
>CM053748.1:61039144-61201461 GCA_028658305.1 Pachyuromys duprasi
TGCTTACCAGGCGAGCACTTTGCCATCTGAGCTATCTCTCTAGTCCTGGTTTATATTGTTTAATACCAGTTTCTAATTTTTCAAGTTCCCTCCATACTGAAGGGTATTGTCAAAATGACCCATCTTTTTTTGATAATATTCATCACGTTTATGCCAAATTTTATTGATTTATTCTTCAATTATTTCTTTTTTTCTTACCACTGTTTAAAACACTACATGTTGAGGCTCTGAAGATGAACTACATGACTGGATCCCTCTGTGTTGTTTAAAAGGAGAAGCAATGTTTAGAGGAAATGGAGATGGTTCAAGGTGCGATTCTGTCAAGTTGGCACCTTCAGATCAAACACAGTTGGCTGTCAGGACTGTCCCTCTGATGTGGTTGTTAAACAAACGTGGCGGAAATCTTTGCTGTGTTTTACTATTTTTCTTGCTTAAAAGCAATCCTTGAGCTTCAGTTGCTCCGTGGGTCTCCCTTTCCTATTAGTGGCTTTTTGTAACGTGGACTTCGTAGGCAAGGTGTGGGTAAGCACAGTTCTCCAGGCCTCTACACAGAGGTAAAGCAGAGCTCAGAGACAGTCACACACCTGCTTGTGCCAATTTGGTGTTTGAGTTTGGCTTGTCTCCCATGCTCAGAGGCCCAGCTTTCATCTTATCATCAAGCACAACATTTGTTTGGAGCAGAAGATTGGAAGGCCACTAGCACCAAGGCAACGGCTCTCTCTCACACACATTTCCTTCCCCGGCCACAAATTACAGCTAAGGAGATGAAGTAGGGCAGAGAGATCTCAGTAGGAATGGCCTCGCTGGGGAGAAAGAGAAACACGTTTGCCGCTCACGGGCGAGAAAACAGCTTGGGAAAATGCAGACTAATAGGTTGTCTGACCTGGCTGTGAAGAGAGGGTGCTCTTGGCTTCTTGAGGACTCTTGCATGGCACTTAGGGCTGAGAATCAGGGCCAGCGCCCCTTGACTCTCTGCGGAGGGTGGACTCCCAGTGACAGACATTTCTAGAAGAACCTTTCCCAGGGTCTAGCGACTGGGGTGAAATCCAACTGGAAATTTGTTCTGAACCTGTTTATTAGACATGTGCTAGCAGGGGAGTTAGGGAGGTAGCTCAGCCTGAGGACCTGGTTTTCTCCACAAAATTCCCATGGAAAATCTGTGTGTGGTGGTGTGCACTTGAAATCCTGTCGCTGGGAGGCAGAGACTGAAGGATTGGTAGGGCTTGAAGGCAGCCGACCCAGCTGAATTGTTTAGCTCTAGGTCCCAGTAAGAAATCGTCTTTCAGAAACCAAATTAGATAGCTCTGGGGGAATATTATGAGTTTGACCTCTGGCTTCCACATGCATGTATGTACACATGCGTGCATCCACTTGCATGTGCATATTTACCCTCCCCCCAAACACACACACATGTGCAATTGCACAAAAGCTTAGTTTATGATTTTTATCATTGCTGTTAGGTAGGTAGGGTCATTCCCTTGTCTTGGTGTCTGTATCAATTACGTTAGATGTTTCTGGGACAAAACACTTGGCAAAAGCTACTAAAGGAAGGAAGGATTTGTTTGAGCTCATAGTTTGAGGGTGCACAATCCATCGTGGTAGGGCGGCACAGTGGAAGGGGCAGCTAGCCGCATTGTATCCACACCGTCAGGCGGCAGGGAGGTGAAGACTGCTGCTCAGCTGGCCTTCTCCTTTTTATCTAGTCTAGACCCCAAACATAGAACTGTGCCTCCCACATGCAGGATGAGTCTTCCCACGTCAGTATAATCTAGAAACGTTCTCACAGATATGCTCAGAGCTTTGTTTCCACTGTGCGTGTCTTCCATTCCACCTCTTCCTGGACCCGGACCCCATAGTAATGTTTTAAATTAATAACAAGATACTGATTTAGTTACTGATACACCCCTCCCTCCACGTATGGTGACAACCAAGAAGAAAGTTCACTCCTCTTTCTCACACACAGCATCTGTCAGCGGGCCCAGCTGAAGGAGTGACTGGTGCTGTGGACATCCAGCTCCTATTCACAATCTAGGATCGATGCTGTAGCTCTCATCAACCGAGCTAATGGGGGAGTGAAGGGACTAGAGGGCACTCATGCCCTTCCCCATCAGGCAAGACGCATGACTACATGTGAAGGTGCCCTGTCTGTAAAATGCAATATCTAGCTTGGGTATGTGCCTCATTAATATTCAGGGATCATTTCAAAGATGAAGAGAACGATTGGTCTGCAGCCATATTCTCAGCTGGAGGACTTTCACCAAACTATTTTCCAAAATGAGTTCCACCAAAATGGTCTGGACATGCAGCCTCACAGGCATTTATTGGAGACATTTACTGTACAGAACCCCTAGACACCCATTCTAGTTCCATTCCTGTTGCATTCTGTACAGGATTGGTGAAAGCAGGGACACACAGGGCTTTCCCAAGGCTCAGGACAGCATTCCTCACCAACGCTTGGCGTCTCTCTCTCTTTCTTTCTTTTTTATACAGAATGTTATGTAGCCCAGGTCAGCCTCAGTTGGTGTGTAACCAAAGGCAATCTTGAATGCTTCTGTCTGCACTTCCTTAGCACATAGTGCATTACTGTGCCACGTCTTATGCAGTGGTGGGGATAGAATCCAGGGCTTTGCTCATTCCAGATAAGCACTCTGTCAACTGAGCTGTATCCCTAGCTCCTTGATTGTCCCTGCTCAAAAAAGGAAATTCACACTTGACCCTCCATACCATTGTGCAAGTCCTTTAACCTCTTTACTAACCTTTCTACTGTCAACAAATAGCACAATGGTAGGAGGTTTGAAATATGTTTCCTTTTCCTGATCGTTAGTAGGGCATTGATGGGTTCAGTGAAAGATTCAAAGGAGTGGCAGGAAAAGAGAAGTCTTATGTGCCAGTAGAGTCAAAGGCTATTAATAAGTGCAGAGAACGCAGATCTTCCAATGTTGGGGTAAAAGCTCTCACCCATACAACCCTTGAGGAAAGTGAGGTCTCTGCAAGTCTATTTGTGTGCACAATAGTAAACACTGTGTGTGTAACAAGCCCTGTCTCTCCTGAACTCTCTTGGTAGACCAGAGTGCCCTTGAATTCACAGAGATCTGCCTGTCTCTGCTGGGATTAAAGGCAGCAAACACTTCTGAGCAGAAATCATCTCTCAGGTTCCTTTTCCACACATTCTGTGAGTTGGTAAAGGGAAGTAGCTAGTAGAGTGGTTGGACAAATGGCTTCATGAAATAATGTCATTTGATAATGTAAGACTGTGCCTGCCTCAAGGGTGCTGACCATAAAAGAAATTTTGCCAAAATTACCAAGATAAGTAATGTTCTTTTGCCTTTCCCACAGTTTTTTCTCTCTGCCATTCCCCACCAGCACCGCAATACTGTCTGTCTTCTCCCTAAGCCATGTTATGTTTGGTGATATTTCACAGTCCCAGCTTTGTCCTCTTTTCATACTCGTACTATTAACAATATGTATCCTGTTCCCATCTCCCATTTGTTTTCAGGTCGGGATCCTTGCACATTCGAGGCAAACAGTTACTTAATTTCTTATTCTACATTTTCTGGAATTTGTCCGATTCCTTTTCAGCCTCCCATTTTCCATTTGTTAATATACCTATCTTTTTATCTCCTTATCTGCCACATTGAGTATCCATCCATATATTCATATATCCATCCATCCATCCATCCATCCATCCATCCATCCATCCATCCATCCCCCACCCCTCTCCCCTACTCCCCATATATAGATGTACACATGTATGCACACACACCTTCACAATCTACCCACCCACCCATCCATCTTACCTCTATCATTCACCCATCTACCCATTCACCTACCTTTTATCTATCTATCCATCCACCCTCCATTGATCCACCCACCTACTTATTCAGCCATCTTTCCACCTTCTGAACCATCAATCTCATTCATCCAACCAACGGTCTACCCACCTCTGTAAACATCTATCTAACCAGCCATCTAAACCATCTGTCTTTAACACCCTGAGTATTAAATGTTCCTCAGTTGAAGAGCCTCTGGTGTGACCATAGGCGAACAGAAAAGTTTTTAGGGAGAACATATGGTGGACTTAACTCTCTTATGTTCTCTGTTTAATCTTCCTAGATCTACAATGTCAGGATAAGAGGAGCCTGATGGTGGCTCTGCTCAGTGTGCAGTCACTTCTTCCTAACCGCAATCATTCTAGAGTGTGATGTAACCTGCATCTGTGGCAACAGAGGCTGGAAAGCCCAGGTCTGGAGCAGGTGTGAGGCCTCTGCAGGCTTCTGTCCTAGGCCGAGTCGCCGACCCCGTCAGAGAGTTTCAGTGGCAGCCTCATCTGTGGTCAGCCACTGGGATTGTGGGTAGGATCTTTCCTGTCATGACTTTCACTCTGATTAGCTTCACCATGAAGAACTGTTAACAACCACTCTGTCAGCCTGGGGAAACCAGCTCAGCTCTATGAGACTGATTTAATCAGTTTGTGTAGAAGCAGATCTTGGGATAAAAGACATCCCTTCTCACGTCAAGCATGCCTGACACTGTCAGCCCACACTCTCTCCCTGTGCATCTTGGGCTTTCTCAGTTTGGTTGTCTCAGCACCGTGGGGACAGCCAGCTAAGAGCTGGCTGGCTGGCTTGGGTCAATCACTCTGGGCTTGCTGCCACCCAGCTCCAAGAATAAGCAGAATCTGCAGCTTGGTGGGACACCCTCCTGTTCCGGTGACTCAGAGCACTGTAGCAGCTGGTAGAAGTTTGTTTATAGCAGCACTGCCTACCCACACCGACACCCCAGCTCCCACAAACCACTTCACAGGTGGCTTAACTTTTGGAGCAAAAAACATTTTGTCAACTGTTGCTCTTTTTTTTCTTGACTTTTTAAATTCAACTAAACAAAATTAAGCTGTGGGAGTCCATTAATAAAAGGTTTCTATAACAAAATTATTGGCACACTGCAAGGGGCTTTGGAGGAGAGCAGAAAGATCAATATTAGCTAGAGTAAGATAGCAAGGCAGGCATTGCTCAGGGGAAATTTGCTCTTACGTCTAAGGGGAGTATAGATTTGCACCTGGGCAGTCGATGTTAGGATATGATGAACTGGGTATTAGATTCGGCGGGCTGGTAATTATTTCAGAGAATCTAAATGTGCTTGAAATAGGAAAGCTAATAAACAAAAGCCTTAGCCAAATCTTTTTAGAAACACAGGAGCCAACATTTGTGCAAATGGTAACCGGAAACTAAAGGACAAGATGTATCAGATGACGAAAAGATAGAGGGTTTGGTCCCTCTTCGGATGCCTTCAAGGCCGTGGAAGTGGCTGCTGGCTGTGCCGGCCTCAGGGAGGGAGGGAGGGGAGGCTAAGGCAGAAAAGCAGCCTTCTAGAATGGTGCTCATAGGAAGCCATTCCTCTTCTTTAAGCCTGCATCCTGTCTTGTCTCTTAGAAGTTTGGGGGGAAGATGAGGGTGGTTAGGAAGCACAGTGGAGTCTGCCCGTAATCGGTTTTATATAATGGGGTACAGTTGGCTCTCTGTCTCTGTCATATGAGCCGATTAACCTGCAGGCTGCTGCGGTGCAGCTGGCGGCTGATCTGGCTATTGTTGGAGCAGTGGGTGGGTTGTCAAGGTGGAAACATCTCCATGGCTCTAGATGGCTCCCAGTGTGCGGAAACCTGTTCAGCTGCAGCTGCAGCTCTATGGCTGTAGCTCTCAGGTTCCTGGGGGTCTGGAAGAGAACCCTGGAGTGCCATAGAAGGTGAGGGAGAAGAGGGGAGGGGAAGGGAATGACCAGGTAGAAAAATGTGTAGGCACATGTACACACATGTATCTACATGCACACCCACAAACACACATGTACCTACCTACGTACAAACACACACAAAAAAATGATTGCATTTTTCTTGTTTGCTTGATTTTTTTATCCACAGACATTACTTTCTCATATCTCATCATATCTCCAAGTTTGGATGAGTTGCTAGATAATTTTGAAATGTTCATTTGTGGAATAAGTAATCATTTTTGGACAATGTGTGTGTGTGGCTATGTGTGTGTATAGGCCGGCAGACAACCTTGTCATTCCTCAGGCATTGGCCACCTTGGATTTTGAGAGAGGGTGTCTCACTTTTTGAAAATTTGTATATTTTGGATTGCTTTACCTTATTTTATGTGTATGGGTGTTTTCCTTCCATGTACATGAGCCACATGGACATGGAGTTCAAGAAAGACAGAAGAGAGTGCTGGGTCTCTTAGGACTAGAGTTGCAGATCGGTTGTGAGCTGTCCCATGCATGCTGCTGGGAATCGAACCCAGGCCCTCAGCCCTTAATTGTCCGAACCAACTCTCCAACCCATTTGCTCACTTTTAACCTGACACTCTCTGATTTGGCTGTCTGTCTGTTCAGCAAACCTCAGGCCTCTGCCTGCCTCTTCCCACTCAGCCCTGGATTCCAAGTGTGCACCACCATTTGCGGCTTTCAGTGAAAGTGCTGGGGACTGGACTCAAGTCCATGTGTTTGAATGATCACATCTTGAAGACTGGACCATCTTCCTTGCACCCAGGGGAGCTTTGGACACACACACTAAAGATGGAAAATCGAAATCCTTGTGTCTTGTCGTCACAAGTGGCTGGCCAGAGTGGGTGCAAGGGAGTGCTTTCCTCTGGAGGGGAGGGGCATGGGGATTTCAAACCCAGGTCTTTGTTTTTTTATGTGTTTTCTGAATCTTACACAAAGGGTATTTTCCTTGACTATAAAAAGCAAATGCTAATAAAAACCCAGTGAAACAAAAGAACGTCTCTGAGTGGAGCACTAAGGCTTGGAGTGACTAGAGGGGTCGCGACGACTCTGGAAGGGCTCTGGCGGGGCACGTAAAGCATCCAGCACCAGTGCCTCTCAAGGCAGCTTACAACTTGCACTCTAGCACAACCAGAGGGTCATGCTTCTGTCTCAGCAGGGCGGCTTGCAAAGGCTTCCCTTGGGGATGGAGGGAAGTGTGTCTGGAGCTGACTAAATGCACCAATGCTGCAGGGCATCCTTGCTTTGTGCAGGGAATAGATTTATACATATAAAAAAATACAGTGACAATCACAGCTCTAAACTTCAAACCATTTTCCATGTGCCAGGGAGTTTCCCTCAAATAAAAGGCTGCTTTTGTGAGGCCCTAGATAAAAGGAATAATCCCTCTCCTGTTTTTCTTTGGCATAAATGTGGAGCTTCTCACTTGGGTGGTTTGGGGTTCTCTGAGAAACCTGACAGGGAAGAGCACATCCTGGGACTTCTGGCCATAGCTGGCAGCGCCATCCTTCCCTGGGGGGAAAGCCCAGACACGCTCTAGTGTGAGCCTGGGTTTTAGAACTTAAATGCAGGCACTGAAACTCCTGCCCAGAATGTTCTCATAAGAAGGCACATGGCTCCCCCTTTGTCCTTTACACATGTGTGCAAAGGCCACTTGTCTTCACATGAGGCTTTCCGCATTGAGAGGGCTCAGGGGAGAAAGCTATTGCCACACAGGCCTGAGGACATGCGCGAAGATTCTCAGAACATAAGTAAAGCTGGGCACTGGAGAGCATGTCTGTGATTCTAGCAGCAGAGATGGGAGGCAGAGGCGTGACGGTTCCCAGAAGCTTGCTAGCCAGATCAACGCCCCTGCCCCCAACAGTGATGAGACCCTGTCTCAAGCAAGGCAGAAGGTGAGGACTGACACCCAGTGCTGTCTGACCTTTGTATGTGCTCTCTATGGCATATGTACATCTGCATTCACACATACATACAGTCAATCAGACAGACAGACAGACACAGACACGAACCCACACATACACTGGACAACCTTTTTTTTTTCTCCCTGGCTTGTGCTTGTGACAGTACTCATCTGTAATTTGGGACACATCTACTTTTGGGAAGCAGACGATGGAGGATCAGGGGTTCTAGGTAACTCTCAGCCACATAACAAGAATTCAGGACTACCCTGGGCTACAAGAGACCGTGTCTCAAAACATTAAATAAATAAACACATGTAAGTTAAAAAAAATCAGAACACTGCCAACTGTCTCCATAGTGGTACAGACAAAATCTGTGTAAAATGTAGACAGAGTAAGTCAAGGAGGAGAGACACCGGCTTCCTGTCATGTTATTTTTCAGGTTTATGGGATGCAGTGGAATTCCTTCACAAAAGGAAGACATTCCTGTGTGTGCATGTGTGTGTGTGTTCTGATGGCCTTAGCTCTTAACTTATTGGATGGCTTGTGTTGGGAGGGGAAATTTCTAGTCTTTTTCATTCTATCACCCTAAGGTTTCATTTTATAGCATATTTTATTCTCACATAACCATCTCTGCTCCTTGCCATTAGCAAATCTTAATGTGTGTGTTTGATAACGTGTGAATTATCCCAGCAGGCCCACAGGGATTGGTAAGACAGTGAACATGTGGCTGAAGCAGACAGAGAAGCACCAAGCGGAGCTGCCCCTGTGAGTGCCCTCAGGACCACCTGATGAGTGATGGGGAGAGAATGGAGTCCCCGTGTGGGTGGAGAAGTCCCTTGATGGCAGGGATCTGTGGGGTCATGGGGTCAAAGCCAATTTAAGGGCCGAAGTCATCTTCTTTCTAAGTTCTCTCATACTAGCTGGAGAAGAAGGCAGTTGTTCACATCCTTCAAAGCTAAAGAGCTGCCTGAGGCGGGAGGGAGGTGGAGCTTGAGAGGTGTTTCCCTGTGTCTGTAAGCCCTGCTTGGATGTCCTCAGGATGCTGCTCTTCTTCACAGACCCTCTCTCACTTGCTTCAGGTGATTTCCGCAGTACTTCAAAAGGAAATGTAGAAAAACTTCCCACATCACCTTTCCACTATGCGCTGTTGCATTTTCACCCTGTTTTTTTTTTGTTTGTTGTTTCTTTGTTTCTTTGTTTTGCTTCACCCCTCCCACTTTTTTGAGGCAGGGTCTCATGTGTTCTAGGCTGGCTTTGAACCACTGTGTGTCAGAGGGTGTCCTTAATTCCTGATCCTCCTACCTCCACTTCCAGGTATCTAGGGTTACAGGCATGTTCCACCACCCCAGTTCATGTGATGTTAGGGAACGGAAGCCAGTGCTTCACTCTTGCCAGGCGAGCACCCACCAGCCTTGCCACAAGCCGCGCCCCGCTCCTACTTAATTCCCTGAACTTGTCTTTCTAGACTGTTTTCTTGACAGCTTGGCCCATGAGCTGTGACACCTGGAATCCTTTCTAATGATCTCCCTGGACAGTGGATGGCTTACCCTCCAGATGGCCAGGACTGTGGGCTGCCAACTAACGACAGACTTAACCGGCGTTCTTGGCCCGTCCAAAGGCTGCTTTTGAGATTTTGAAAACTATAGCCATGAGGCTGAAGGCATGGCCTGAGTGATAGAGTGCTTGTGCCTCACGAGTGAAGCCTTGGGTTTAACCCCAGCACTGTAAACCAGGTGGCACAGGCCTGTAATCCTAGAGGCAATTAAATGTCTTTTTACTTGGGAAGTAAAAGCAGGAAGGTCAGAAGTTCCAGGTTATCTCCAACTACATATTAAGTTCATGGCCAGCCTGCTTGTGTTTCATGAGACTACATCACACTCTCACACACACATATGAATATGAAAATCAAAATAATATACCATTATAATTACCAGACATAAATGTAATTTCCATTTTTTATGTTAAATACTACACACAATACCTATACATACATGCTTGTAAAATCCTTCCCTCAAAGATACATATGTACAAATATTTTGCACTTGTACTGTCCATAAATTTACAGCGTATGATGGTGTTACACCAATGGGCAGCCCCCTGCCAGGCCAGTTGTCAATGAATGATTTTTAGCTGGTTAATGTATATAACCACATGTGCTCTTTGACTTCTGCAGGGATTATATCCTATGAACCCACTGTAAGTTGAAGTATTTACTTTAGAGATGCATTTAATGCATGCAGGGTACGGAACCTCGCAGCTCAGCCCAGCCCACCTTACGCATGTTCAAAACCCTGACAGCTTGGGGAAGCCATTTGACACATCACCCTCTCCAACAGTCTTGAGTAGCTTGTGTAAATGACTGAGCATGCTACTGAAAGTGGAACCAGGATGGTTGTCTGGGCATGCCTCCTGAGCTGGCGACTGTACATGTTTCTATTTTTTGGCTTTTATGCTGTTCCTTTTTTAAAATATTTTCCCTCAGAAGCAGTGCTATAGTCACATTCGGGCTGAATACCCAGGGATGATTGTATTTAAGATTAAATTCCATGAGGTGAGGTTAATAGGCACAGAAGCACTAAGGGAGTAATTTGTCTAAATGATGGGTGTTATTTGGGGGGGATACACTGGGGGAAGAAAGCTTCAGGGAGTCTTCCACTAGGACCAGTTTGAGCTAGCCAAAGTTCGATAAATGGAGCTGGGAGATGGCTCTGTTGGTAAAGCGCTTGCTTGGAAGTGTGAGTACCTGAATGTGATTCCCCAAAACCAAAGAGATTACCAGGCATGGTGGTGCACGCTTGTAACCCCAGTGTGAGAGGTGGAGGTCGGAGGATCTCCCGGGCTACCACTGACCAGCCCGGCCTAGGTGGTGGGCTTCTGGCCAGTGAAGGACTCTGTCTTAAAGAAGTGGGGAGTGCATCTTAGGGCGAGATGGAGCCTGTTCTGTCGTTTCCACATGCACACACATAAGTGTGCGTACATATGCATGTATTTCTGCCTGCCCCCCACCACAAATACTCCTGTACACACACATGCACACATAGGCATCACATATTAAACTGAAGCTATGTATAGTTTTAAAGTGAGTTATGCAAAACTAAGTTCTCTCTTGTACCAAAAACTAGCTTTGCTTTGGCTTTGAACTTGTAGTGACCAAGATAAGGTGAAAGGTATATTGTGCAATCAAATTATAATTTTTTTTTTACTTCTGTATAGTCTTGAGTATATGGTTGTAAGAATAAAGAAGTTACTTATTCTAGAAGCAAGAGCTAGCTGACTTAGTGCTTGAATAGTCACATGTTCAGTGGGTAAAGGTGCTTGCTGCACAAGTCTGATAACCGAAGCTCAATGCCCCAAACCAAGCGGTTTAGACGGGAGATGTCTCTCCTCCAGGCTCACGTATTTGAACACTTGTGCCTGGTTGGTAGTGCTGTGTGGAGAGGCTGTGGAGCCTTGAGGAGGTAGAGGCTTGCTGGAGGAAATGTACTACTTCCATAGCCTTAAGCTTGCCGGTAGAAGATGTAACCTCCCAACTTTTTATTCCAGATGCCATGCCCTCCCAGAAATTACGGAGTCTCTACTTGGACCCATGAGCCCATGTAAACTCTTCCTTCATCTGCCTTTAGTGATGTTTTGTTTTGTTTTGTTTTTTGTTTTTAAAATCACAACAGAAGAAAAATAGCTAATACACCAGGTAGAGGTGGGAGGAGAGAACCAGCCCTCCAAAGTTGTCCTCTAATCTCCACATGCATGTGTGTCCCTCCCCCACATCTTGCACACATAATAAGTTAATTAAAAGGAAAGATAATAATATCCATGTCTTGCCCTAGACAGCCCAGTGCGACTGTTTCTCACTAGCAATCAGATGTTGGCGGCATGTGTCAGCCAGAAAAGGGTGGTGGGAGAGATGGGGGCTGGAGAGCGTGATAAGCCTAAGCCTTAACTCACAGATACAACCAGGTCGGCTGCCTGTCCAGTGAGGCCTGCGGGTCATCTCATCTCCTCACCAATGCTGGGGTCCAAGGTGTTCTAGTTTCATTTTGTTGCTGTGATGAAATACTCTGGCCAAAAGTTAAGGGCTTATTTCAGCTTGCGCTTCTAGGTCACAGTCCATCATTGAGGGAAATCAGGCGGGAACTCAAGTCAAAGTTGAAGCAGAAATCGTGGAGGAACGCTGCTTGTTTGCTGGCTGAAGGGCTCGTGCTTCGATAGCTTTCTCGTGTAGTCCAGGATCACTTGTGCAGGGATGATGCTACCCACGGTGGGCTGGACCCTTGTATCCCACATCAGTTAACAATCACCATAATCTCTCAAAGACACACCCACATGCCAATCTAATCTAGGCAATTACGAAGTCCCTGCCAGATGACTCTAGGCTGGGTCAAGTTGGCAACTAAAGCTATCAAGGAACCGAGCATGGAGCACCATGCTGGCCTTTTTGCATGGGTTCTGGGACATCAAGGTACTCATGCTTACAAGGCAAGCACTTCATGGAATGAGCACCCAGGGCCATAGAGACAGTTTTTGACGATTCACCCTGTAGGCCCATTGGCCTTGCCTTTCTGGCAAGTGTCTTGAATAGAAGCCTGTGACTTCAAAGCAGACTCATGTCAAAGCTGACAGAGGTCCTATCTTCAGGCAGGCAGGGACAGGACAGGGTCACCCCACTCTGATCTTAGAGATGAAGGAACTGACTTCTCTAAGATTGATGGCTGTTGTCAGCAAAGACAGCTTTGATGGGCCAAATCAGAACTGAAGCACGTTCTTCCACCCAGGCCTCCCAGCTCTATCCATACCCTTAGAGAGACTGGAGGAGCACATGGGATTTTCCAGCTTGCTTTAGGCTTTAGGATCAAGGAGATATTCATGTGAGCCCCAAAGCCCTCCCAAGCCTTTAAAGGAAAGCACCATTTGGGGCCTTAGTCACAGCCTGGGAGATCTTTATGTCGTCTCTTTGTTTCACAGTTTGATTTAGCTGCCGGTTCTGAGCTGCATACCTTCTGCGTGTGTGTGAAGGGAGTGGTAAGCAGGACTGTGCTTGTGCCAGCATTCTGGGGGATGGGCTCATATTTTGAACGAATATTCTGGAAGGATTTGCAACCTTTGTCACGCCAGGAGCCCACACAGCCCACACTGAGAAGTAAACCCAGAGAATATACAGCCAACGTCTGTGAGTGCTGGATGGAGAGTCACCATGTCACATCTTAACGCCCTCTGCCTCAGGACCTCCAAGCTGTAGCCTGGATCTTGAATGTTCCTTCCAAAGTTCTGTGTGTGGATGGTTTGGTCCTCAGTTCTTGATGCCACTGGAAGGGGACCCTTTAAGAGGACCCTTCCTTAAGAGGACCCTTTAAGAGGACCCTTTAAGAGATTGGCCCTAGGCAGGAGGAAGCTACGTTAAGCAATGGCTTCTTTCCTCTTCCTCTCTTGTCCCTGTCCCTCTTCTTCTTTTCCTTCTGTCTGGCTCTGTCCTTTCCCTCCTCCCTCCTTTTGCTTCCTGGCCGTAGCAGTGGTCCCGAGGTAAGCGCTCTCCTTTGCCTTACCCTTTTGCCCTGATGTTCTGTGCTGACACAATCCTGAAGCAACAAACCTGGGTGATCACACGCCAAACCTGTGACCCCATTAAAATTTTCATTTGTTTCAGTGACAGGAATCTGACAAGCACCAGTCATTTTGTTTAGTTTGTTTGTTTGTTTGTTTGTTTGTTTGTTTGTTTGGGACAGGGTCTCATGCACCCTAGACTGGCTATGTAGTTGGACACTTGAACACCTGAGTCTCTTGCCTCTATCTCCCAAAAGCTTGGGGATTACAGGCATGTGTCACCGTGTCCAGATATGATCACTTAAATTATTTCTTAGCAGATTATTTTGTTGGGTCTTTACTCTGTTCATTTTGGCACCTGGACTAGTTCCCTGTTCACCCAGAAGTCTGCTTTCTACCTTGCTATCAAGGCACAGGCCCCACATGACCTCTGTAAATTGTATCTCTAAAATCCTTTTTTTTTTTTTGGACAGGGTCTCTCTGTGTAGCCATGACTGTCCTGGACTAGTTTTGTAGACCAGGCTGGCCACAAACTCACAGATCCATCTGCCTCTGCCTCCCTGCGTGCTGGGATCACAGGTGTGCATTGCATGTCTCTAAAATTGATATGCTAATCTCTAACCTCCAATATCTAAAAGTATGATTTATTTTATGTTGGTGTGGCCCTCTTGGCAGGGAAGAAGATAAGACACATACATTCCTCCCTTGTCTATTAGACTATTAAGACAATGGGGCCTAAGAAATTGGGCTTTTCTAGGAGATCTGTGCTGAGGAAGGGAAAGGCTGATGTCTGGTGACAGGAAGGAACCTGTCTCCCAGGGAGCTATTTCACACTGTTCTGACAATTTGTCAGACCACCTTGAAGGAGAGACTGGAGTCAGGACCGTGATGGGTCAGCTCTGCTCGGGACCACGTCTTGACCAGGACTCCTTTCATGTGCCTATGACTCTATTCAAACATGATTCCAAGTCCAAAGGTGGACTTGTGGGCTCACTGCACCTCTTTACTTGCTGTTCTTCCCACTCTGGCTCTCCACTATAACTTGTGTGTTTAATTGGCTTATTGAGGACAGGTGGCCTAGCCTAACTTGTTACGGATGCCAGAACACGGGCTGTGACCCTAATAGCTGTAGTAATGATGGGGTCTGTGATGCACCTCAAAAGCTTAGGTGCTGAAACGGAACGGGCAGTGTGACTGAGTTAGGTGGGAACACCAGCAGGGGAATGGCCACTAGGATCTCCCTCATGAACTCAACGTTACCACAAAGAGAACGAGCTCCATCTGTCTTTCCAGGTCCCACCCTGTGAGGACAGTGATGCTCAAGGCATCATCATGGAGGTAGAGACTGGGCTGTTACTGAACTGCCAGTCCCTTGATCTTGGATTCCCCAGCCTCTAGAGCTGTAGGAAATCAATTTTAGCCTAGTGCCAGGGGTTGGTTACAGCAGAACAAACAGACCGAGGCAAGGGCTTAAAAAAGTAATTCGATTAAAAGGAGGTCATTGGGTGGGCTCCCCTCTTAATCTGGCTCTTGTATCTGTAATAGGGAGACTTGGGCATGCTGGGAGAGACCAGGGAAGTGCTCACAGAGAGGCCTGAGAGAAAGCAGCAAGGAGGCACCTTCTGTCACCGCTGGGTGTTTCTGAAGCTAGCAAGCCTGATGCTGCTGTTGTTCCTCACTTTCACCTTTCAGAACCACTGGCATGTGTCTGTCTGTCTGTCTATGTTTCTCTCAGTTTCCCTGTCTGCTGTATTTAGGGTTTCTATTGCTGTGATAAATGCCATAACCAAAAGCAACTTGGCAAGAAAAGGGTTTATTTAATTTTACACTTCCAAGTGTCAGTCCATCACTGATGGAAGTCAAGGTAGGAACTCAAGGCAGGAACCTGGAGGCAGAAACTGAAGCAGGAGCCATGGAAAAACTGGCTTGCTCCAAATGGCTTTCTCAGCTTGCCTTCTCGTATGACCAAGGGCCACCTGCCCAAGGTGGCCCTGTCCACAGTGAGCTGGGCCCTCCCACATCAAACATTCATCAAGAAAATACACCAAAGAGGCCAACTGACTCTTTTCCCAAATGACTCGAGCTTTTGTCAGGTTGACAAAACAGTGGCAAGGACACTGTCTACTGTTTGCTCTCTGTCCGTTCCATAGCTCTCTGTTTCTAATGTCTCTCTCTTCATCTCTCTCTCATTTTGTCTCTGTCTATATCTTTCACTTTTCTCCCCATAACTCTCTCCATTTCCTTCTTTCTGCCTCTATCTTTCTGCCTCTATCATCTTCTCTTTCCATAACTTTCTCCCCCTTACTCCCCATCTCTGACTCTTCCATCACTTTCTCTTTCTCTTTCTGTCTCCATCTCTATTCATCTTTCTTTATATCTTTCTCTACCTCGCTCTCCATTTCTTGATGTCTCTCTCTTTCCTTCTATTCCTGTCTCCCTCTCTAATCTTTTCTCTTTCTACCTCTTTATCCCAATATCTTGGTCTATCTCTTTTTATATCTCTTTCTCTCTTTCCATCTCTCTATCTTTATCTCTTTCTCATCTCCATTTCTCTCTTCCCACCTATCTTGGTCTATTTCCATTTTTCCTCATCCTCAAATAGCTGAAATTTCCCTAACACCTCCCCTGATGAAACTGGCACCCTTTCCCCAGTGCTCTCCCAAGCTCCCCTTAATTAAATTGTTTTCTTACCTGTTCTTTCCTTCTGTACCACAAGCTCCTTGAGAGCTACGCTGCCTGGCTCATTTCTGCATTGACAGCATCTAGCATGGCACTGAGCGTATACCAGGCTTAGGAGAGTTAGATATGAAGAATGATGAGTAGGCTGCTTTGTGGAGGTACAGACAGAGAGGAGAAATGTCAGGCAGGAAGAACTGGGGTTATTCAGCCTCCCCACTCTATTGACTGGAATGCCCTGGATCAAGCCTTCAGTTTCCCACCTCCTGGGCCCCCAGGCCCCAAGCCTCCCTCCTGGCCCCCAGGCCCCAGGCCTCCCGGACTGGCATCCCAGGGCTTCGGCTCTCAGTCTCCCAGCCTCCCAGCTCAGGACTTTCATCCCTCCCTCTACCTTCATCATCACATAATGACATGCAGAAGATGCAAATTCCCAAAGGCCCAGTTGTGTGGTCCTCTCCTCAAAGGCTGGCTCCCCACCCTTGTCCCAGCAAGTCCCTTTGGGGGATCTGACAGACAGTGTTCCTTTCCCACCCCTCCAGCTGGACCCACTCAGGGAGCAGAAGGATTTTTCTGGGAACTAAACAAGGAGGAGGAGCCAGGAAAAGCCACAGCGGCACAAGTTTGGGCTGTTTGTGTTTTGTGCCTGATGTCCAAGCAGGGCTCCAAGCTGCCTGGATGAGTACACTGGAATGCTGAGAGGGAAAGAGGCTGTTAACAGGGCAATGTTTATCCAGGCCAGCCCGCTGGGAGTCGGGCCTGATGGTGGCCAGCCTCTTAGCACAAGGAAGCCCTCTGGAGAACACAGTTCTCAGTGAGAAAGAAGCCAGACAGACACGTCTGGCCGAGGATGAAAGCCACCGGCCTCAGAGGGTGGGCCACATTGAGGACAGGCAGGATCTGATGGGCTGGGTCTGGCCAATCCTAGAAAGGACCCCAGGGGGCAGGACAGACTTGGCACATGCAGAAGATGGCCTCTCCCCTGGATCTGGCTCTCTGGGTACTCTAGAGGTTCCTGCCATACTGGAAAAGGTGTCAGACATCTGAAGAGACCTGGAGGCACTCCAGGGAGAGTGGGGTGGAGGGGCGCTGTCTGGAGGGGCGCTGTCTGGCACCTATGGCTATTGGCGCAGGCCACAGCCATGCTACATTTTTTTTGAAAATCAGAAAGAGGAGCTGGGGAGATGGACCAAGAGATGGTTTGCTCTGCAGCACAAGGACCTGCATTCCATCTCTAGAGCTCCCGGAGATGAAAGCTGGGCATGGCAAATGCTTGTAACCCTAGTACTTGAGAGGTGGAAAGGCAGAGAGAGGCTGGAAGGCCCTCGGGGTGCACTAGCCAGTCAGTCTAGCAGAAAGAGCAGTCTCCAAATAAAACAAAACATAAAAGGTTGAAAAAAAACTGAGAAAGACAGCTGACCGGATACTGAGCTTTGACATTCAAGAGTGTGCTCACCTGTGTGAGCATGCGAGCGCGCGCACACACAGACCCACACACATTGAGAGAGAGAGAACAATTTGAACGTATAAGACATAGCAAGATGGCATATTGGTACAATTCTAATTACGCCATTTTCCTTAGCAGGCAAATCTGGAGAAAGTGTTAGTGGCCAGGTACTGAGGAGAAAGGAGGAATGGGGAGTGGTTTGTAGTGAGTTGGAGGTATGAGTGAGAGTCATGAAATTATTCTAGAAACAGCAGTGAGGGTTGCACAACTTCATGAAAAGCCTCAAAACCCCTTAAATTGTGCACTTTCAAAGGTTCAGTTTTATGGTGTGTGGATTCTCTCTCTGTGTTCTCTTAATTAAGCTTTCCTTATTGGCTGTTGTTATTTTTAAGGCAAAGGCATCAAGGATAGAAAGGGGGAAAGGATGCAGCAGAAACAACAGTGAAATGTACAGTTGTTAACCTAGCGAATGCAAAATGTATTTAAACAAGCAAAAAAACAGAGAGGAGGGCAGACAAGCTAGCAACTGGGAAACCAGTTTCCTGTGACATACAAAAATGGTGGCTTCCTGGAGTGCTGAAGTAAGGAAAATTGAGGCAGTGTGCAGCCTCGAAAGGAACACATTTAGTGATCAGTTAGTGCCACTGGACAGCGGAGAGGAGGTGCGGACGGCATTTGCCCATTTGACTGGACCTTTTTCACAAGTCAACCCCCCAGATCTGATATGCTGGCCAGGAAGGCAGTACACACCTGGGGAGCTGGGCTAGAGGGATGAGATTAGAGTCTCTTGCTCTGTGTGTGTGTGTGTGTGTGTGTGTGTGTGTGTGTGTGTGTGTGTGTGAGTGTGTGTGTGTGAGTGTGTGTGTGTGTGAGTGTGTTTGTGTGTGTGTGTGTGTGTTTGTGTGTGTGTGTGAGTGTGTTTGTGTGTGTGAGTGTGTTTGTGTGTGAGTGTGTTTGTGTGTGTGTGTGAGTGTGTTTGTGTGTGTGTGTGACTGTGTTTGTGTGTGTGTGTGAGTGTGTTTGTGTGTGTGTGTGAGTGTGTTTGTGTGTGTGTGAGTGTGCATGCCTGGCCAGTGTGTGTTTGTGTGTGAGTATGTTTGTGTGTGTGTTTGTGTGTGTATATGTGTGTTTGTGCGTGTGTTTGTGTGTGTTTGTGTGTGTGTGAGTGTGTTTGTGTGTGTATGTGTTTGTGTGTGTGTTTGTGTGTGTATATGTATGTTTGTGTGTGAGTGTATGTGTTTGTGTGTGTGTATGTGTGTTTGTGTGTGTGTGAGTGTATGTGTGTGTGTATGTGTGTGTTTGTGTGTGTGTGTGTATGTGTGTGTATGAGTGTGCATGCCTGGCCATCGTGTGTGTGAGGGCTAGATGCCAGCCTTGGGCATTGCTCTCAGGTGCCACCCACCTTGGCTTTGTTTCCTTTTCTTTTTGAGACAGAGTCTCTCACTCTTCAGGAGCTTACTGAGTGGGGAAGGCACCTGGCCAGCGAGCCCCAGGGCTCTGCGTGTGGCAGCCTCCCGAGTGCTGAGGTTACAGCTTTTGCATGGGTTCCTGGGGTAGAACATGGGTCCTTGCGATGTGCAGCAGGCACCTTCCTGACAGATCCACCTCCCAGCCCTGAAGACTCTCTTTTGGCAGCAGTCTTAGACACTGCTCTATATGTGCCTGGGACGGCCTTTGTGTGGACCTCCCTCTCCCACTCTCTCCATCCTCAGAACAGTCATCACCCCTGGGCAGCTGCTGCCTGCGTTGTACCAGTTCCCGGGGGCGGTTAGCAGCTCTGAACTGCACAGGTCAGCAGTCTTGCTTCTGTTCTAATTGCCCCTTCTTTCCCCCACAAGACCAAGAACTCCCCCAGGAGAAAAGGCAGTGGAGCAAAGACAGGCTTGCCCAGCCCCTACCAGTGCAGACTCTGTCATTAAAATATGTGCATCGCTAGCCGGCTCATCTTTTTCCAGTGGGCCTCAGCAATTAAGATCCCCCCTCACTTTTCACGGTGTGTCAAGAGACCTGCTCTGGGCAGCAAAGAAAAATACATTTGTCATTGGGATGACAGCCAGAACAGCTAAAGCCATTTTTATCCCGTCGTGGTGTACCTAACCTCATCCCTTCTGGGAAAAAAAATAATGAATATGAGAAGTTCTGTTTACAAATATGCACTTTTCACTGATTTCTTTCACAGCCTGGCAATTTTTCAAAAGGACAGATTTCTCAGAAACACTGTTCAAGGCCAGAAGATAAAACGTGGCATCCAGAGAGCTGCCCGGGGCTCCGTGTGTTTAGCCGGTTAATTGGGCACGGACTTCGGAAGGTCAAGTTCTTGAGCCAAATTGCCCCAAGGTGTTCATCTGGAAGGAAGTCCCAGGGGGACAGTCAGGGCTAAGAGAACTCCCCTCTCTTCTGTGTCCCAAGGGATCAGGGGTTCTGCCAGGCTCACACACTATCTCACCTTCATTCAAGCAAGTGTGTGTGTGTATGTGCGTGTGTGTCCACAAGCACGGGAAGAGAATGCACAAATGTACACCTGTGTGTGGCTGTGATGGCCAGAGGTTGTCATCAAGAGTTTGCTCTATCAATCTTCACTTTATTTATTTATTTAGTAGCTATTATGGAATTACTAATTCTGTGTCATTTATCCGACTTCATTTCTTTTTTTTTTTTCTCATAATTTATTTTTTTTGAGGTGGAGTCTCTCACTCAGCCCAGAGCTCACTGTTTCATGGATTGGTCAGCCACCAGACCCCTGCCATCTTCCTAGCTCTGCTCTCCTAGCACTGGGGTTAGAGACACTGCTACATGCCTGACGTCATGTGGGGGTCTTAGAGTTCCTATCCCTGCCGTGAAACACCAGGACCAAAAAACAAGTTGGGGAGAAAAGGGCTTACTTGGCTTACACTTCCAGATCATAGTTCATCATTGCAGGAAGGCAGGGCAAGAACTCAGGCAGGGCTGCAGCCTGGAGGCAGGAGCCGATGTGGGACCATGGAAGGATGCTGCTCCTCATGGCTTGCTCAACCTATCTTCTTATAGAACCCAGGACCACCAGCCTAAGGATGGCCCCACCCATGATAGACTAGGCCCTCTCCATTGATTATTAATTGAGAAAATGCCTTACAGCTGGACCTCATGGAGGCATTTCCTCAACTGAGGCTCCTTCCTAGTTGTGTCGAGGTGACACAAAACCAGCCAGGACAGTGGGTTCTGGGGATGTGAACTCTGGTCTTCAACCTGTTCAGCAAGTGCCTCCTCCACTGGCCCATTGCTTAGACCTTGTTCAAGCAAAACTGGAGCTCTCTGATGCTCACAGATGTTGGAGGGAGAACTGAATGTGTGAGCCCCTTAGCTCACCACCCTTGGCTATTTGAACTTAAATCTGCTTTATCTCCTTAACACACGGATAAACTCTTAAGGGCAGAACTGCTAAAGACAGCAGATGAGATGAGCTATCAGTTGACAAGTGAAACTGATCAGTGATGGTTTCAGCAGATGGAAAGAAAACGCCCTCATCCATTCTGCCCATGGATTCTCCAATTCTGTTTGTATTCTTCTCTATTAAAAATAGGTTTTCTTTTTTTTTCTTTCTTTTTTTTTTTTAGGCATAGTGTCTCTAGGAAGGCTCCTCATGGGCAGGTGCTGCCCATGTGGCCACTCTAGGACACCCAATGACAGATGTGAGCCACTGAGCTCAGCAGCAGTTTGCTGCAGCTTGGAGGGATTTCTTGAGGCACCGAAAGTCTTTTCAGAAGGAATGAGATCAGTATGAGGAGCCAGATCTGCACACTTGTCCATATTCCCTGCTTCTCCTTACCTTCCAGGCAAAGACTGGGGTGGTCACTTCAGAGGAGTGGGCAGTTAGACCCCCTCCCCAGGCCCGAACACCCTTCTTAGCCTTTAGATATGCTGCATCACCCCAGGGGGCGTTGTGGGTCTTTGGATCTCCAGGACAGTGAGCTGGAGATCCAAAGATAAGCCTCTTTTCTTTCAAGAGTTTCTATCCTGCTTCCCTGAGAGGCTGAGCTTAGACCTGCTGTGGGCTGCAGCTTTCCCTGGGTACGTGGTCCTGGCCTGACAGCCTCAGCACTACACTCTGACTGAGAACGGTGAACTGTGACTGATTCGCTGAAATAAATCTGCTTTTCCCTAAGATGCTTTTGTTGCATGTTTCCTCACAGCAGCAGAAAGGAAGCGACAGCAGCCAGTTCTGCGTGCCACAGGGCACACAAATGCTTCAAGCCCAGGCACGGTGGATGAGCCCTGAGAGGATTACACCTGAACAAAGGGCACTCTGAGATGCTAATCAGGCCCTGGGTTGGAGTGTGCACAGTGCCTCTCCCCCTGACGATGTGAGTGCTGTTTTGTTATGAAGGAAACATAGATCCCCAAACAAGCATGAAAAAAAAACTTTCTTTGATTCATCTTTTCCATTTTGGTTTGCGTAAAGCAGCAGGTTTCTCACATCAGTGTCACTGTGTGGTTTCAGCACCAGCAGGCCTTGTGAGGTTGTGAAAACAGGAGAAGCTTCTTCCTTAGGCCCTTCTGAAGCTACTGTGAACTCACCACTAAGTAACAGTCTGCGTGGGAGAGGGGTACACAGGCATATGGGGTGCTGGGCGCTGCTCGCTGGCCTTCAGTGCATTCTTGACCTCTGACTTTGGTTTTGAACTCTTTTTCTTCAAAGCTGTGGTCACAGTTTTGTGCTGGTGATGACACCCATCAAGTTAGTTCTGAGGGTCATCTAAGAGGACAAGAGGTCCAGTGACCAACGGTCTTCACGAAGCAAATTTCAGCCAATGTTCAAAGCTTTTTGTGTGGTAGGCTGTAGAATTTTATGAAAGAGCCCAACAAAACAAAACAAAACAAAACAAAACAACAACAAAAACCCCCAGCAACAATCATATTTTCCTCCCTATGTCAGAGATTAGAGCTTTGTGTGGACCAGGTTGGCCTCAGATTTCCTATGTAGGCAAAGATTATCTTAAATTCTTACCCCCTGCCTCCACCCGGCAGCACAGGTGTGCCCCACCACATCCACCCAAGGCCTCCAGCATGCCAGGCAGGCGCTCTGTGGAGGTCGGTCCCAAGCCCAAGATCAGCACTCCTATAGAGTCCTAAGAGGGTATGAGAGAGGGATCTGGATGAAGTGTCTGAAATGAAATAAGATATCGTATTTTCCCTAATTGATGGAAGCATGACGTTTTCCTTACAGAACATCAAAATTGCATTTTTAAGTAAGAAGGTGATAAGATAGCAATTGTCCCTATAACAGATTGTCATCATTTTTTAAAGATTGGGATTCCAGGTCTCCACAGTAACGTGGCTATTGGAAGAAGAAATGCTTTTTTTGGAGAATGAGTATGGCCGTTTTGGTTTGAAAGAAAAGGCCCAATGTCAGCTCCGTATAACATGGCTGCACCGGTGAACCCAGTCTCCCTCCACTCCCCTGACAGTTTGTGGGAGGCTTTAGGCAGAGCAACAGCATCTGGCCTTCCCCCTTTCACTGGCTCTGGGACCCTGATAGCTCCATGCAGGATCCTGGAGAAAGCACTGTGAGAAGACAGTGGAGAAGGAACTCAGGAATAGGCACAACTGTCTTGTTGGAGTGAGCCAGTGGAGGGGCCAACTGGGACTTGTTTAATCTTCTGCCTTCACCCACCCATTCCTTCTTTCAAGAACAATTTACACACACACAGAAGCACACATGCATGAATGCACACACAAGCACACACCACACATACCAGCATACACAGCACACACTAGCACGTATGCACACACACACAAGCACAGAGAAGGCAACTTGGCAGTATATGCAGTTTGCACTGTATTTTTAAATCCTACCAAAGGTCAAGGCTAAGGAAGACATCCTAGAACCTGCTTAACTATTGTGTGCTTTTAATCTTTCCCCAGAGCTGTTCCCAACAAGTCCCCGGTCTTCCCTATTTCTCATGTGGCTACAGGTCCCCTCCTCACCTAAGGAGGGGCTTCATTGTAGAATCTCTCTAGCTGTCCTTTCCCCTCTTTTTTGGCTCACTGTCTGCAGGTGGATCTCTGTGCCTGGGCATCTGTGTTTATTCAGGTGAGCAAGAAACCAGAGAGGTGACCCATGGGGGAGGAACAGATGTGCTTCAGAGAAATACAAGTATCTCATTTCCACTCCATCCCTCCCCATCCTCATTGACTTCACTCCCTCAGCACCAGCAGAAGAGAGAAGCTGCAAGCACAGTGACTTAAGCTTCTCCCTTGACTTCTCTTGGCTTAGCAAATCCATAGAACGCTTTGGGCTACAAATAACTTGAATACTTGCCCAGAATGGCATGACTGTACTGATTCAGAAAAACGCTGGCATGGAATGGAGGGAGTCTGAGTTTATGTCCATTTCTCTAGAATGTTGACTGTATGACTCCAGGACAATGATTGTAACTTCTCAAAGGGTGGCAGGATACACTGGGCAATTCTCTATCACTTCAGGCCAGAAATGTGCTAGCTTTAAACACTTTTCTTTATTCATGGAATGCTTGAAAACTATAGAAGCCAGGAATCAGACCCCGCTAGTAAAGTGTAAGCACAAGAAACAGAGTTTGATACCTTGCACCTTGTAAAAAGCTTGGCATACCCTTGGCGATCCCAGAACTGGGCAGGCAGAGGAGGATTCTCGGGGCTCAGACACAGGACTGTTAGGGCGTGGGGTTCCAGGCAGCCTCACTGGATCAGCAAGTTCTAAGCCAATGAGAGTTCCTGCTTCAGAAAAACGAAGTGGACAGCACCTGAGGAATGACAAGTGAGGCTGGACTTCCCACATCTCCTACTCCTACAGGCGTGTCCCCCCACACCATAGAGGAGTGAGAAGGAAGGTTATAACAGAACCACGGAGCTTACCCTTTTGCTACAGTTTTGGGATTTCTAAAAAAAAAAAAAAAAGAAGTTATATACTGGAACCTCTGCCTGCCTCATCCCATCTTTGTCTCCATTTCCCCTCTAGCCTCAAAAGCAGTTGCTCATGTGGACTTGATTTATGTTAAATTCCTAAGTATGGAAGGAACCCACCATAACAGAGTAGCAAGAACACCACATAATCCCATTCATGTGGGCAAAGGCCTGAACAGACACAGTTCCGGAGAAGACATACATGTGGTCACCACCACTAATCACCAGAGGAATGTAAATAACAATCCCAATAATTGGTTGTTTCTCCCAAACAAACAAGGAAAAGTGTCCAAGCTGTGGAGAAAACATTGTGATTTGGATGTTAAACATGTCTGTAGTTTCAAATGTGTCCCAAAACTTGGTCCCTAGCTGATGTTGTACTTAAGAAAATTGCAAAATCTTTAGATGGTGGAGCATTGGCAGAGGAAGTGGGTCACTGGGGGTGAGATTTGAGGTTTTCTAGCCTGCCATGCACATTCCACACAGCCAGCTGCCTCAAGCTCCTGGCACCCCGACTTCCCCAGAATGATGGATTGTATCTCCTGGAACCATGAGCCAAAATAAGGCCTTCCATCTCTACATTGCTTTTGTCAGGTGTTTTTGTTCCAACAACAAGAAAAGTAAGCATTGTAGTGAAGCTGCCCACTGTTGATAGGAATCCGTGTTGTAAAACTGTATGGAGGCTCCTTAGAAAAATTATGAGTAAAATCCCATATGACCCAAGAGTTCATCTTCTGGGTATGTATGCAAATAGAAAAACGATCAAATCCTGAAGAGATCATTTAACTCCCATGTTCTTTATATACAATAGCCAAGATGTGGAAACCACCCAAGTGTCTATTAGTGGATGGATAGACAGGGAAAAAATAGTAAATACATAATTCAGTATTACTTCATCTTACCAGGAGGGAAGGGGATGGTCAAGTGGATAAAGTGCTTGATGTGCAAACAGACCTGAGTTCGGATCCCCAGGACCCATGTAAATGCCAAGAGGCATGGCAGCTTTCCAGAAATTCTTTGCTCTCTCAGAAAGTAAAAATTCAGAATCTCTGAAGATGAGCCCATATTGGCAAGCTCTAGGCTCAAGTAGAGACCGTGCCTCACTAAATAAAATGGAGCTCATGTGCGTGAACATGCACATAAACATGCATGTAGAACGCACATGCACACATACAAGCATAGAAGGAAACCCTGCCGTTGTGACATTAAACTCAGAAGATACTCTGTAAGGGGAACTAGCCAGACAGAGAGGCAGTTGTGGTGTGAGATCACTTACATTCGGAATGGGCAAGATGACAGGCACCACAGGGAATGTGAGTAAAGACAACAGGGAGACACCATTTAGAGGCATAACTCCCAGTCATTAGATGAGCAACCTCTCAGGACCCAGGGGCAGAACACTGACCGTACTTAGTCAGTGCAGTATCCTGTGCTTGAAATTTGCTGATAGACCTTAACTATTCTCCTAGGACACAAAATATACAACTGTGTGAGATCATATAACGATGGAGATTTTAACTCATTAACGATGGAGATTTTAACTCATTCATCGTGTAGGTCGTATCACAATAATCTCTCAAAACACAATGTCATACACCTTAAACATATTTTATTGGCCAGCTTTATCCCCAAAAAGCTGTGAAGAAAATAACTCCTGAGAGTGGAAATTTAATTTTATCATACACTTTTCTTTTGTTTCTATGAGTTTTCCTCTTTCTGCTTAATTTATTGTTGTGCAGATTAAATGAATAGATTGGATCTGGGGTGTGCATGTGTGTGGGTGATTGTGCAGGACACAGTACAACCTTGGGTGGTATTCCCCTTCCTTCCTTCTTTTTTTCCTCCCTTCCTCTCTCTCCCCTTCCTCCCTCCCTCCCTCCCTTCCTCCCTCCCTCCCTCCCTCCCTCCCTCCTTCCTTCCTTCCTTCCTTCCTTCCTTCCTTCCTTCCTTCCTTCCTTCCTTCCTTCCTTCCTTCCTTCCTTCCTTCCTTCCAGGTCCTCCACTGCCCTAGAATTTGCTGATTTGGCTAGCCCAGCTGGCCAATGAGCCTCAAGTCCCCCCTGTTTCTCTCTTCACTGCTGCAGTTGCAGGCATGTGCCACCACGTCTGGCTTTTCCCATGGATTCTGGAGGATTAAGCTCAGGTCCTTATGCTCAAAAGGCATCTGCTTTACTGATGAGACCAGCACCCCCACCCATGAATGGCTTTACTGCAGAACCTACAGCCCAAGTCTGATCTTGCTGGTCATGCATCTTGCTGGTCACCGCATCTTGCTGAGAGTTTCGCAGAGTTTTGGTGTGTGCCTGTCCTGCTGGCTTACAGATTGCACCCTCACGCTGCCCTGTCTGCTCTTGGAATCTCACCTCCTTCTCTCCCACCATAGGAGGAAAGGAAATTCTTATTTTTTCCTTTGCTTTGACACCATTAGAATCAGACTGAAAATATCAGTTCCTTCTGTTTGGTAGTATTTTCCTGTGCAGTCCTTTGAGGTTTTTTTGGGGGGGGAGGTGTATTTCAGTATGAAAACATTTAAAAATATTTATTTTGTTTACCCACTAATGATAGTCTGTCCACATTTCATGTTTTTTTTTTGGAGGGGGGCAGTTTGAATACATTATATTTTCCAGAATAGAATATTATAACTTTAATCTAAATGTTCGAATGTTCAAAATATTGTTATTTGTAGCATTTTCTTATGATTTCTGAAAATCTCCACTGATTTTGTAATTATGATTCTTTTTATACATCTTCATTAATGAGTTGTGTGTTTGTGTGTGTGTGTGTGTGTGTGTGTGAGAGAGAGATTTTTAAATCTATCATTGTTTGCCTTAAGGTTGGCCAATTTTAGCCATTTTTCAAATAAGCATGTTTTAAAAAACTGGTCTATCATTCATTTGTTCTTTTTTAAATGTGTGTATTGGTCTTTATAATTTCCTTTATTATTTAATTTTAAATATTTAAATTGAAAATTTAAACTAATGAACAAACTGTATATGCAAGCAGGGTAGTGTGTGATGTGACATGAGTACGTGTTGTATAATATTTAAATCAAGTTAAACAATGTATCTCCTTAAGTGTTTTTTTATGGTTAAAAACATTCAAAATCTTTTCTTCTGGTCCTCCTCTTCCTTCCTCCCCACTCTCTCCCTTCTCCTCTCTTCTTTTTCTCCTCCCCTGTCTCCTCTGCTTCTCCTCCTTCTTCTCTTTCTTTTCTTTTCCATTGCCATTGTGAGTCTAGTCCAGGGTCTCACACATGCTTAGCAAATCCGATACTATTAACCAATCTCCATCTCTCTTGCTTTTTGTTTTTTGATATCCAATTTTGATAATGGGTGTACTTTGTTGTTTTCCCCTACTTTTGGAATTGAAATCATAGTTTACTAATTCTCAGTGTTTCTTAAATTGTATCTACATTTAATATAATTTCCTCGGAATGTTGTCTAAGCTGTGTGGCCCACAGTTTTATGCATGGTATTTTCTTTTTCAGTGCATATATTTGCTAATATTTGTTAAAATTCCTTCCTTGACTCACAGACTATTTATAAACACATGGGAGCTGGAAAGGGTTACCATCTCTGTTATAGATTTTAATTTTTACTGCCTTTATGATCACAGAGCATAGTTATGTGGCATTCACTATATGGCATCTGTTGAACTCAGGATACTCTGCGTTATTTTATTCCTTGGTATAGGAATTTACAGATAACTCTTACATCAGGCTCATAGTCATGCTCTTCAAGTCTGGCTGCCAGTGCTACACACCCCCTCTCCCTCCCTGCTTCCTTCTTCCTTGTTTTTCTCTTTTTTTCTAAGATAATGTCTCATGTATCTTAGGCTGACATTGAACTCTCTCTATAGCCTAAGATGATCTTGAACTTCTAATGCTCCTACCTCCAGCTCTCCAGAATGCTAGAAGTATAGGCAGGGACCATGCAGTTCTGAGGAAGCAGGAACCAGGACTCTGGGCATGCTAGGTAGACACTCTACCAACTGAGACACAGCCCCAAGTCCACCAGACTTCCTTCGAGGCTTCTTTCTATTTACCTGCTACTAATTGCTATTAATTAAGTACTCCCCAGTGTTTTTTCTTTTGGTTGTTTCAGGTTATAGTTCTGTTAGTTCAGGTTCTAGAGAACACGGTCTTTTTGATGCTAGTATATTCTATCTGTGTCTACAGGTCGATTTCTCCTTGTGGACTTTACCTGGGAATGTAGGTGAGCATTTTACCTCTGAATTGCTTTGCCCAGAAGCTTCAGAGTGATCACTGATTTTGTGCTAATACAGAAGTTTCTAGAAATAAGGGGCAGTTCAAACCACAGGTTTCCTAGGGTATCAAATTCTCACAAGAGAAAAGATTTGCTCATCTGGAATTTAGGAAGAACAAACAGTACAAATTCTCCTTTAATTTTATTTTTCTAGTCGATCTTTCCAGAAGGGTGCAGATCTTCGAGTGTCTTAGTTGGAGACGTCTCAGCTCTGCTCTCTACCTTGGATTGGGCTCAGCACCTTGTCTTTCATAGCTGCAAAGTCTTCTGTTGAGCCTCCACTCTGGTGTAATTCTTCTCTTCGACATTTGAAAGATTCCTTTTTATTTCCTTATAAGACTAACCATGCATTTAGAATTTATTAGTAATTATTCCTTGGAGGAGGCTAGTGCTTTATTTATTAGGCAACTGGGGCTTTTCAACTCTTGGTTTTGGAAGCGAGAACTTTTGTTGCTGTTGTTAACTGTTGTATAAAGTCTTCTATACTGTTGGAACTGGAATATACCCTTTGAGACTTCTAATTATGGTACCCTGAGACAAGCACCAACAAAAAGTTTCAGCAGCTGTTCATTTCCTATTGGATTCAACATTGCAGCAATATTTAGTTGGATATTTTTGCTGCTCAAAGATGGCAGCATCACTGCTGGCTGGGGCTCTGCGGCGGGGCCAGAAACTACTAGAATCAGGGAGCAGTGGGGTAAAGTTCCAAGTGATGGTTCTTGCGTATGTAAGAGAGAGTGTGTGTGCTATATGCACTCGTGTATGTGTTTGAGAATGTGTAACTGAGTGCATGTACCTGTGCATGCACAGAGGTCAAAGGAGGATGTTGGTTGTCTTTATCATTCTGTTTTATTCCCTTGAGACAAGGTTGCCCTTTGCTAGGCTGGTAGTCAACAAGCCCTAGAGCTCCTTCTGCCTCCACCTCCTACAGTTTTAGAGTCACAGGCATGTGTAGCCATGCACATCTCTATTATATGTATCCTGGAGATTCCAGCTCCTCATATCTACATAACAAGTACTCTTACTCAGTGAATTGTCTCCTCAGTTTCTGTCTGATTTTTTTTAATTCCCTTTTATTTTTATATCTATGATATTTGTTTTGAACAAGATTGGCTCCCATGGACTCATATACTTTAATGCTTAGACAACTAGAGTTGTCAGGGAAGGATTATGAGGTGTGACCTTGTTGGAGGAGGAACATCACTGGGGGTGAGCTTTGAGGTTTCAAAAGCCCACACCAGGCCCAGTGCCTCTCTCTCCCTCGGCCTGTCTGCCTGCAGATAAGAAGTGACAACACATGCTGGAGAGGATGTGGAGAAAGGGGAATCCTTCTCCTTTGCTGGTGGGAATATAAACTTGTACAACCACTTTGGAAATCAATCTGGTGCTTTCTCAGACAATTAGGAATAGTGCTACCTCAAGATCCAGCTATACCACTCCTAGGCATATATCCAAAAGATGCTCAAGTACATAACAAGGACATTTGCTCAACCATGTTCATAGCAGCTTTATTTGTACTAGCCAGAAGCTGGAAACAACCCAGATGCCCCTCAGTTGAGAAATGAATACAGAAATTTGGTATATTTACAGAATGGAACACTACTCAGCAAATTAAAAACGAGGAAATCATGAAATTTGCAGGCAAATGATGGGAACTAGAAAAGATCCATCCTGAGTGAGGTATCCCAGAAGCAGAAAGACACACATGGTATGTGCTCACTTATAAGTAGATATTAGACATATAATATAGGATAATCATACTAAAATCTGTACACCTAAAAAAGGAGGACCCTGGGTAAAATGATCAATCCTCATTCATAAAGGCAAAGAGGATGGACATCGGAAGAGGGAGAAACAGGGAACAGTACAGGAGCCTACCACAGAGGGCCTCTGAAAGACTCTACCCTGCAGGATATCAAAGCAAATGCTGAGACTCATAACCAAACTTTGGGCAGAGTGCACGGAATCTTATGAAAGAAGGAGGAAATAGAAAGACCTGGAGGGAATAGGAACTCCACAAGGAGAGCAGCAGAACCAAAAAATCTGGACACAGGGGTGTTTTCTGAGACTGATACTCCAACCAAGGTCCATTCATGGAGATAACCTAGAACCCCTGCACGGATGTAGCCCATGGCAGCTCAGTCTCCAAGTGGGTTCCATAGTAATGGGAACAGGAACTGTCTCTGACATGAACTCAGTGTTTGGCTCTTTGATCACCTCCCCCTGAGTTAGGGGTGCAGCCTTACCAGGCCACAAAGGAAGACAATACAGCCAAGTCCTGATGAGACCTGATAGGCGAGGGTCAGATGGAAGGGGAGGAGGACCTCCCCTATTAGTGGATTGGGATAGGGGCATGGGAGGAGAAGAGGGAGGGAGGGTGTGATTGGGAGGAGCTGAGGGAGGGGGGCTACAGGTGGGATACAAAGTGAATAAACTATAATTAATAAAAATTAAATAAAAATATTTTTAAAAAGAACTCTAACTTCAGTGTCTCCTAAGTGCTAAATATTGCATTAGTGCTAGGAATACCAAAATAGGAGAGGACACCTTTGACCTGGGGGAGCTCAAATACTGGTGACTGGGAGAGAGTAAATGATCACAGAGAATTAAGAGCATCACAACCTGAAATATAGGTCAATGGAATTGCCTTCAACATTATGGATTCTTGTTTTCCAGTGGACACTAAGGGAATTAAAAGCCAAACCACAGATTTGGAGACATGGTTTGAAAACACTACATCTCCTATGGTCTTCAAAGGCATATTGAGAGATGAATGAAGGTGGTGCATGTCTGTAATCCCAACATATGGGAAGCTGAGGCAAGAGGACGGAGAGTTCACGGGCATCCTGGGCTACCTACTAAGACAATCTCATCTCAAAATCAAAACACAGCAAATCAAAGCAACATATATATATATATATATATATATATATATATATATATATATATACAGGCATATAATAAGAACACACAGGTTGATAATAAGGAAACAAGTACTTGATCTAAAAATAGGCAAATGATTTGAGGTCATTCTTGCAGAAAAGCATATAGATGACAGCTTCAGAGCACAGGGATGGGGCTCTGCTTTAACCATTCAGAAAAGGCAAACGAAACTGCAATTCAGCCTTTCCATGGATCCGTTAGAACAGCTAAAACTCAAGACAGACAATGTCAAGTTGATAGACTGTGGAAGTCAGAACTCACCTATACCAGTGGTAGGACTATGAAAAGAAATAACCCACTGTGCAAGACAGTTTATCAGAATTATTAAAATACTTGAGTACACTCATATGATATATTCTGTTATTTTGTCCTAAATGTACCCAGGAGATAAGCAAGTTTACATCTACAAGGAGACTTGCATACAAACAGAGACACTTTAAGTGTAATCATCTCAAACAGAAAGGAGCTGTGTCCAACCACACAGCAGAAGAATCAGAGAGTACATCCTGTAATAGAATCCCACGAGCAAGAGAGAGCATGAGAATACCACCTCACAACAAGATGGCCGAGTATCATTATGTTGCATACAAAAGAAAACAGTAGGACTGAGTCTAGGGCACACAATTCCATTGGACTAAGTTTTAGAGATGAAAACGGCTCCAGAGTGACAAAAACAAGTATCAATGGCTGTCTGGGAAAGCGCAGGGCAGGGAACTACAGAAGACAAAAAGAGAGTTCTAGCATTGGTTTCATGGGTGTATACCATGAAAACTTATCAGCTGGAGCACATGGAGTTGGTTGTGGCCAGTGATACTTCCAGAAGGCTGTGCCTTAAAAGGTCGAGAGATGCCTCGGAAGAGGCAAGCTTAGGGTGCTGTCAACAGACAGTTCATAGGAAGGTGCCATGACTCAAACTGCCCAGATGTCAGGGCCAGTGGGATGGCTGACCTGAGATTTACAATTTGCGTAGGTGCTGTTTAAGGGAACAGGGGTGATGAAGGGAGAGGGTCACTTCCATGTGCAAACAGTTGCTCTCCACCTTTATGATGCCCTGGTTGGCCGAGAATTCACAGAGGTCTCTGTCTCTCTAGTTCTGGGATTAAAGGAGTGTGCTGCATGCCTGCCCCACCCCTTATTTTTCAGACAGGTTCTCTAACTGAATCTGGAGCTCATCCTTTGGCTAGACTAGCTGCTCAGTGATGCCCCCCATCTTCCTGTCTCTACCTCTCCATCTCCAAGGTTACAAGCATATACCATCACACTAGCATCCTCCCCAACTTCAGGATTGCAAGAGGAGAGTGGATAGGAAAGGAGAGGGGAGAGAAAAGGAGGGAGAGAGTAGGGAGGGGATAGAAGAGAAGAGTGGAGGAAAGGAGAGTTCCAGGAAGAGAGAGGAGGGATGGGAGAGGGGAAGCTGGCAATGATCTTCAGATTCATTTTGTTCCAATTTGGATATGAAGTATCTCCCCAAAGGTGTAAGTGCTGAAGTGTGTTCCCAGTTGGTGCTGTCTGGGGAGGTTCTGAAAACATAGAATTAGGATCTTAATAGAAAAAGAAGGTCATTATGGCAGCAAGCTCATCCCAGGCCCTGTTTCTCCGCTTCCTGGCCACCATGAGGAAACAGCTTTGGCTGCACGCTCTTGTCACTGCTCGGTTCTCTCATCTTCAGCTTGCCTCATCAATGGTGCCGAGGGCTGTAGCCTCTTTAAGCTTCGGAAAAAAAGAAACACTTCCTCCATTTACATTGTTTTCTCTGCTACAAGCAGCTAACACACTTATCTTTTGTCTGAGTTTATTATGTCAGTTAGTTGTGTCACTAGCTTGCCTAGGCATACCCATTCCTGAATATGATCACAGCACTTTTACTTTCCTTTTCCTCTCTTCAAACTCTCTCATATACACTTCTTTGCTCTCTTTTAGGTTCATGGCCTCTTTTTTTTAAATTAATTGCTTGTTACATGAATATTTACATATATTCATTTATGTATTTAAATATAACCAAATAATGTTAATTCTAGGTTCTCAGGGCTGACCATTTGGTATTAGATGGCCAACTGGTGTCCTCATCCCTGGGGAAGGCTACTTCTTCCGCTCCCAGCATTCCTCAGTCCCCTGTAGTTATCTGTGCAGGGCTGAGGCCTCGTGAGCTTTTCCCCAGAAGTCGTACCAACATGACCCCCCAAACATGAGCCAAACAAGGACAACAGGCTGGATATGCCAACTCATCTGTTTTAAAGGAAAGGCCAGAAGAGGGCAGCAGACTCCCTGGAGCTGACTTGCATGGTGGTGTGAGCCTCCTGACAGAAGTGCTGGGAACTGAAATGTTCCTCTGGAAGCGCAGCAAACACTCTTACCCGTAGAGTCACCCCCCTCTCTAACAGCGCATGCCAGGGTGCTAAATCTCCTCTACTGGTGGAGAATCAAAACCTCCATGTGGATTTGAAGTGAGGTCGATCTACTCTGTTTTTCTCAGTCCCACTCTAACCGAATGCCTGTTTTCTCCTATAGTTCATAAGAACAAAAACTCCCTGCGCCTCCACGGTGTGAACAGATGTTCGGTGTGGATGAGAGTGCAGTAGAGGCCTCTCTGCGTCCCCACCAGCTGCCTCTGTGCTCTGCTCTGATGCCCCCCAGTGCCTCCCAGGACGATTAACTCCACCCAGAGCCTTTGATGCTTTCGTTCAAAGAGTTCTGGCAACTTGACCCTTTCCTCATATGTCTTTGTTTCCTTACTCATTTCCTTTCTGTAGGACTTTGCCAGGGTGCTGGGATAGATTACAAGGCTTCTGAGAGGAGAAACTGAGAAGAATCCCTTTGCGGATGCCCCCAAATATCTAGGGCACTCCAGTAAAACAGCCTGCATGACCTGGAGAAAGAGAAAAATTCATAGTCCACTAAGAGACTAGTGCACAAGGGACCAACTCTGAACCTTCCAGCAAGAGTCTCTTAGATTCTGGGCAAGTCTCTCTCTGTCTGTCTGGTAAGCAAATCCTGGAAAAATACACTCTTCTCTCCCTCCAGGTCCCGGAGAATGCTGGGGATAGGAGAAAAGGTACTCTTGGATCTGAGGAATAGTATTCTTAAAGTAGTCATTTCTAACCCATGTGACAGCCCAGTCATTGTATCAACTCTTCTACACTGTCTGATAGGCAGGTTCTGGACTTTCAGACTTAACCTAACTTGGACTGAAATTTTTTTTCATTGCACTTGAGGTCTGGGGTGATGGCTTGTTTGGTAATGTGCTTCCCTTGCAAGCATGAGAACCCGACTGAGCTCAGTGCCCAGAGCCCATATTAAAACTTAGGCATGGTGGTGTATGTGTGTAAGCCCAGGGTTTGGGAAGTAGTGCAGGGAAACTCCTTAGGATTCCCTAGCCAGCTGGTCTACTCTATTTAGCAGGTTCCACATGAGACCCTCAGAAACATAAGGTGGATGGCTTCTAAGGAATGGCCTCGGAGGCTGTTCAGCCTCCACACATCTGTGCAGACATGTGCATCGCACCTGCACACATATATAGTGCCTATACATACATGAACACACGCACACGCACACGCACACGCACACACACACCACACGCACGCACACACACCTCTATATGGAATCCGCACAGGTCTTTTTCTTGTTAACGTAACAAGTAAGTCAACAATAAAGCATAGGAATTATACACAGCCTATACAGCCTTTGGTGTATGTGTGTGTGTGTGTGTGTGTGTGTGTGTATTAGAAACCAGTGCCACTTTCCCAGACTACTGCTTCTCTACCAGATTTGCAGCACTAGCTTAGGGCAGTTTGGATTTTGGAAAAGCCCTTATGGATCAGTGATTCTGGAAGCCACCAATATCATTATCAGGAGCTAAAGGAAAGACCCTCACAACCTTCAGGGGTTCTGTATACACAGTCAATGAAAATGGAGGCAATCATCCAGATAGTCTCTGCACAAAACCCACATTTTAATTGGAACGATAGGAATTGTAACTTTCTGAAGTATTGGGATGGGAAACCCAGGTCTTTTACTCATGGGTACACACATGCAGGCTCTACAAGAGATGGCTGTGTGGCAGTCTGGGCTGAGGGAAGACGGTTGCACTTTCAGGATGTTCTGGTTCATTACGGCTGCCACCCACTCTGGACGCGCTAACGGCTCCCTCACTTCATACATGCTCACAGCTCACAAGCTGGGAGTCTCCACTTTGACACAGAAAAGCAAGCCTGTTATTTATGATATGTCATGTTTTGGCTGGTCAATGGAAAACATATTTTTGTACCAATTTTCCACTCTGTCCAGGGCTTTGGTTTCTCCTCTTCTCAGGATTTCATGTCTGTTTCCTTTCCCACCCCTCTTTCCTTGACAGAGTCTTAAACTGTAGCCTATGCTGGTGTCAGATTCACAACCCCCCTGCTTTAGCCTCTTGAGTCCTGGGATTACAAGACTGTGTCACACGCCTGCTTTAGGATTGAAAATGTTAATACATGCTTCAGTGCATTTCTAACTCTAGGTCACTGTCAATTGCATTGTAACAGTCTTATCCCAGATGTGTTGGGGTCCACAGATTTACTATTCTGCCTCATTGTTTCCCATCTGAGCAGTTGGCTCTGTGCTTTCTAATCTAAGTGTGGGAACTTTGGTTCTTTCTGCCTTTAGAGACTGAATGGAATGCACCAACCCCATTTTGGGTCATTGTTCTAGGGTCTGCTTTTGCTAAATGAATTTATTTAACGACAAGTTTCCCGGGAGAAAAGCTAAACTATTTTAGTCCATCAAATTCATCATCCGATTTTATTGTCCTTGTGGGTATCAGAGGTTTGGGGACCAGCAGTACAAAGTACCTGAATGTCAATTGAGGTCTGCCATCTAGTGGTCGGGTGACCTCTGTAGCTCATGATGTCTGTGGGAAAACCTGGGGGGATCCAACCCTTCTACATGCTCAGCAGAAAAAGCTTTTCCTGAAACAGCTCCTGACAGGCCCATTTTCTGATTTCTAACAAAGGGAAGGAACTGCCATACTCTCAGGGTGGTGGCCTCCCTGTGTCTTTAAGGAGAAAGGAATTCACTCTTGCTCTGGTTTTAGTTATTTTTGGACCAGCCTTTGGGCAATGTTTTGAGAGGTTTAGAGCGCAGTTCATTGCTCTGCAGCGTCAGAGACCGAGATCAGGGGTGAGGACTCACCTGGCAGACACAGGTTTTCATTGTTCTTCCATACACACACAAAAATTTGTTTGAAAGATTTATTTTTTTAAAATCATGTACATGTGTGTGCATCTGTGTGGGCATGTGTAGGTGAGTGCAGGTGCCCTCTGAGTACAGGAGAGGACATGAGATTCCCTGGAGCTGGAGTTACAGGTAATTGTGAGGAGCCCTATATGGGTGCTGAGAACTCATCTTCAAAAGTGTGGCACACCATACACATCCACACCCACACACACATGCACGCACATGAACACGTAGGCCAGAGAAAACTTCGGGTATCATCTACCTCCTTGTGACAGGGTCTTATCTCTCAGTGGTCTGGTGCTCACTCAAACTGGAGTGACTGGCCAGTGAGTCCCAGGCACCTGCCTGCCTCCACTTCCTCAGGGCTGTGTCTGTCTTTTTTTTTTTTTTCTTCCTTCCAGTTTTTCTGGGGATTAAATTCGGGTCCTAGGTGTAAATCAGGCACTTACTGACTGGACCATCTCCAAGCTCCCAGGTGTGAGAGCTAAGTGGGGCCCCTGAAATTAGCAACATTGGCTTGTTAAGAACTTGAAGCCTCTTGGTCCCTGCTGGGCGGGAAACTCTTGGGAAGAAGCCCAGAAATCTAAGTCTTGTCTCGTCTTGTCTCTTCTCTTCTTCCTTCTTTCCTTCATTTTTTTTTTTCTGAGATAGGGTTTCTCTGTGTAGCCTTGGCTGTCCTGGACTTGCTTTGTAGACCAGGCTGGCCTTGAACTCACTTTCCTGAGTGCTGGGATTACAGGTGTGTGTCACTGTGCCTGGCTCAGAAATCTGAGTCTTAGCTACTCCAGATGAACACTCAGCTTAGAGCACTGCACTGAGAAATTGAGCCTGCTCTGGGCAAATGGGAAGAAGGTGGCCTCCAGGGCCAATTCGGTTCTCCATGATTCTCCCTCCTCTTCAGAGCCCTTTCTGTGCTACTTGCAAATAGCATGCTTTTATGAGGTGGAGGCTGCTAGCAGGCTGCTCCTTCCAGCTGGATGGGAGACATTCAGAGAATGGAATAGAGAATTTACCTCTCCCAATTTTGTTTTGTGTGTGTGTGTATGTGTGTTCTCCACATGTGTTCTGGTGCATGTGAAAACCAGAGACTGACAGTAAGTGTCTTCTTCAACCATGCTCCATATTAAATAACCTTGTTGTCCAGGTGTAGTGGCACACGGCTTTAATCCCAGCACTTGGGAGGCAGAAGCAGGAAGATCTCTATGAATTTTAGGCTAGCCTGGTGTACATAGTGAGTTTCAGGACAGCCAGGACTACACAGAAGGATCTTGTCTCAAAAAACCCAAGATCCAAATCTTGTTTGGAGTTATGGCATGGGCCACTGCGTTCATGTGGCGGTCACAGGACAACTTGTGGGGGTCACCTCTCTTCTTCCACCAGGTGGGTCCTGGAGGTTGAACCCAGGTTGTCGCTGAGACCTCACCAGCCCTCTTTGTTATTCTGGAGACAAAGTGTCTCCCTGGCTCGGTGAGACTGGCTGGCCAGTGGTTGCAGTGTTGGAATTACATGTGTGTGGGGCCGGGCCTGGTCTTTTCTGTGGGTGCTGGAGATCTGAACTCAGGTGCTTCTATTCTCTCCCCTGCTCTCCTACAATTGTCCAGAGGACACCTCTGCTGCTGCTCCTGGGACGATGTTTAGAGGGAAGATCAACAGAAGCTGAAGTGGGTTTCAATGGAGAACGTAGTACAGGCTTCAGGGAGATTAGTGTGGCCCGATAGCTGCTTGCAACCTTTATGGCCTCCTGCCTCCAGCCCCTGGGAGACATGTTTATTTGAATTGGACTCTAGTCCATTATAAAAAGATTAAAACAACATGCTGTGATTTCACCACCCAAAGGTTAGGCAATTCAAAAGCCAGAGTAGATGTGTGATTATTGAAAGGCCTTGGGGGAAGCTGTCAATAGTTTTGGAAAGTTTGGCTGCCTGTTCAAAGACCTGCTTTATGCTCTGCGTTAACCCACCTGGATCAATACAGTTCATATGCCAGCCAGCACATTTGCCTCTTGTTTAATTTGCCATTTATAAGTTTGGTCGGTCCAATGTGTCTAAGCAATTACAATGCAGAGGATAAATAAGCACAGCGACCAATCATACTGGATTTGCAGCACGATTCTACATGAAGTACCCACAGAGCTGGGTATAACACCGGACTCACAGATGAGAATACAAATCTTTTCTTGTCCATCAAATGCAGTCTCTTTTAGCTCCTGCATATAAATGGCCCCTGGATCGATCTTCTAGGCAGGCTCCTATGAGAGGGGAAGAACCAGGATTTGCTTTGTAAGCTCGAAGTCTTGCAGAGAGAGGGGGCAAGGGGCTGTCCCTAGTTTTAAATCTGTTGCTCTGATAAATCACCCTGACTAAAAGCAGGTTAGGGGAGGAAAAGTTTACTTGGATTCTACGTTACAGTGTATCACAGAGGGGAGATTAAGGCAGGAACTCAAAGCAATGAGCTTCAAAGTGTCCACGGTCAAGAGCAGAAAGAAGTGAAATGGACCCGTGCTCCTGTTTCCTTGTGTGCTACTCAGCTAGCTTTCCCTAGAGTCCAGTGTTTGGTCTTGGGACTGGTGTGTCACAGAGAGCTAGATCAATGAATGCTCAAGAAGACCCCTCTCAGACATGCCCACAGACCAATTTGCTCTACCTAACCCTCCACCAGACTCTCTTCCCGGGTGATTCTGGGTTGTGATAACTTGACATTTAAAACTGCCCGTCACTGCAGTCTTACAGACACCAAACACAACTATCCCCCATATCCTTCGTCCACAGCAGGAAGTTATGTGAACTTTCTGTGTCTCATTTTTGTTATCTGCAAATCTGGGCAAAGCAAATTGCTGTACAAATAGTTTGAGAAGCAAATGGTTTAAAAGGGTAGTGATAGCAACAGTTCAGACTATAGATCAGCTACTCCCAAACCCACAGTTCCAGAGAGCCAGATTCCAGGAGAGGTCAAGGGTAAGCAAGGGCCAGGGCCAGGCCTAGTGGGAGAAGTGTGGCATTCATAAAACGTCTGTGGGTTTGATCTCCGTCACAGAAAATCAAACAAACGAAGTGAACATTTACAGCAACGGCCTCATCCTCCAGCCTTCTTCCTCTGACTATTGTTGCATGTTCCTCAGGAGGGGGTGAGCCTGAGAGGACAGCGGGGGGCACTGTCACCCCACGAACAGCAGTTTCCACTGGGCTAATGGTGTGGGCCAGGTAATCACACACTGAAGGGTCATACTCAAAGCTGGTGCAGGCCTGGCAGAACCATCCTGGCAGGTTTGAGTGGTTAAGATGTGTGGGCTTCACAAAGGACACTGGCTGGGTGGAGTGGGTCAGTCTCTCGTCAGGTGCACGCTTCTGGAGAAACAGCTGGCAAACTGGCTAGGGAAAGAAGAGTTAGTTATGACAGAGAAAGCCTGAGTTGGGGGGTGATGTGGGGGAAGGGGAGAGCCCCACTCCAGTATGGTTGGGAGAGCAAAAGAACTAAGTGTATGTGTATGTGTGTGTGAGAAAGAGAGAGAGATAGTGAGAGTGAGTGAGAGAGAGAGAGAGAGAGAGACAGAGAGACAGAGAGAGAGAGAAAGAGAGAGACTTTGTGGGCCACATTTGTAGTGTTTATGAAGATCTGCTGTTCCTGGGAGATTACTGTTCATTTACCACAGGTCAACTTTCCAACGACTGCCTGACTGACTGATGACGAGTTCATCACTGAATGAGTGAGACTCAGGAAAAAACAAAACAAAACAACAAAACAACAACAACAAGCCAGGTTAGTGGCTGTGTAAAGAATATGCAGGGTGAGATTTACTGCAGATCTGAACTGAAATTCTAGGAGACACTGAGCTGCTTCTGTATCTCCTCTGTGATTTGGGTCTTACTATAAACTGGAATTACTCATCCACCCAGGAGTTGGTGAGAATGAAAGGATTAATGGGATCTGACATTTAAACCCTTAGCAAGGCTGCTGATTAAATATAAGTGTTGACGATGGCATGATGAGGGCTTTCCTTAGTAGACACCCTTGTGGCTTTGGGCTGAGTGGGCGTTCCATTGTCTGTTCTGAGATCCTGTTGTATCTGTTCTTGAGACAAAAATAATCAGAGCCCGCTGATGGTGCACGGACCAACCTGAGGGCAGGCAAGGTGCTTGAGTCCTGAAAAGGGGAGTGGTGTGCATCGGAACAGGCTTGATGGAGAGAAAGCGTCTTCAATTTTGACTGTGAGGCAGTGAGGGGGGTGTGACTTATACCCCAGAGGCAGGGTCAGCTGCTCAAACTTGAACGCTGCGTTTTCAAACGGAAACAGGGCATGTTCTCCCACTCTCACGCCCACTCTCTGAGGAGCCAGTCTGCCACCTTGGCTGAGCTTGCCACAGCAGCCCTCATCTGACTATAGGCTAAACTGAAGCAAACACAGCAATGGGGACCCGGAAGGTTTCTCGGCCGTCGTGGGGACTCAGGGCCCCAACACTTTAAAAAGATTTTTAGTGTGTTTTTGTGTATGTGTGTGCAGGCGCCTAAGGAGGCTAGAAAAGGTTGCAGATCCTCTGGGCCTGGGGACACAGGCAGTTGGGAGCTCCTGGTCTGGGCCTGGGACCCACACTTGAGTCTTCTGGAATAGCAGCAGGTGCCTTTAACTCCCGAGCCCTCCTCTCTGCCCCCTGATTGTACAAACTCTGCTGATCTTCATGTAACAGTCTGTTGGATGTTTGTTGATCACTTACTGTATGCTAGTTTGGGGGAATTGAGCACCAGTAGATTTCAGAGCCTTGCTTCTGGCTTTCCAACCTTGTCGAAGGTTAAGACCACAGACAAATCGCCGTGTATATTAGGATTTTCACTGTGGAAGACAAACTCAGAATGCTGTGGGAACGTGTGCTGTTGTGGAGTGAAATGGCATTTATAGGAGGCTTCTGTGATAAAGGGAGGGTGGGGTGGGCTCAGAGGAGAAAGGAACCGGCACACGGGATGGGACGGGGATCGTCCTGCTTCCCTCACAGCCTCCGTTTGTCAGTCACAGGCCGTGAGAAAGCCTTCCTGCTTCCTGACACTATCTTCTGAGAACATATACACTGTGCGCGCTCCTTCGGTTTCTCCTATGTAACGTGTGCCTATGTGTTTGTGTGTGTATGTATGTATGTGTGTGTCTGTAAGGTGTATATTTGTATGTGTGTGAGAATGACATGTTTTTGCATGTGTGTGCACAGTATGTGTATTTATGTGTGTGTGTACAGCATGTGTCTGTGTGTATATGTACATATGGTCTATGTGTTTGTGTGTGATAAGGTGCATGATTGTCTATGTGTGTGCAGTGTGTATTTGTATGTGTGTGAGAATGGTGTATGTCTGCATATGTATGTGCAGTGTGTTTTTATGTGTCTCTGTGTGTATGGTGCGTGCAGCCTGTGTGTGTGTGCATATGTGTATGCATATGTGTGTGGCACACATGCTGTGGCTGCTGTTATCCACTCCTCCTTTTCCTCTTCCTCAGACAGTCTCTGACTGTTTGGGAACTAGCCACGGAGGCGATGCAGGCGATGTCAGCTGGCCCTTGATCCCAGAATTTGAGTGTTTGCCTTCCTAGAGTGTTATGAGCACTCGCTGCCACCCCTGGCTCTCTCTCCTGGCTTCCAGGGCGTGAACTCCAGCAAGGCAAGGCTTGAGCAGCTCCTAAGTTTCCTGATCTGTTGCTGTCATTTCCAAGCCTCCCGTTCCTTCACTGCCGGCTACTCTTCATTCCATTTGTATGTGTAGCTTGATAGCGTCTCACTCCTGTTAAAGCATTATGCTGGTGTGTGTATAGTGACTGTGCAAATACAGAGGTGACATTTTCCCAGTAAGGAAATGGATGAGGGCTTCAGTGTACCGCGGTTCTCAACCAGTGGGTCGTGACCTCTACAGAGGTCACATGCCAGACCTTTACATTACGATTTATAATAGTAGCAAAATTACAGTGATGAAACAGCAGCAAATAAGTTTATGGCCTGCGGAACTGCATTAAAGGGTCGCAGCGTTAGGAGGGCTGACAGCCGCTGTGCTCCAGCTTCATGAGCTGGGGGTGGACAGGACCCCAGGGTCACTGTGGGGATCTGGGCTTTGGATCACACCTTACTTTTTGTGGGTGCACATGTCTGCTGTGTTTATCAGGATGCCTGCTCTGGAGCCGGCACGTGTTTTCTCTGGTTATTGATCTCCTATGCAAGTACTTGTCAGTTTCTTCAGTGAATTGTGTGCCTCAGTTACCTTATCTGTCAAGTGGGTGTGGTAGTCCAAATGAACATACACTTATAGAACACTCACTGTGTGTCAGCCCTGAGAAACTTCAGAGTTGCCAAGATTCTAAGGTAGATCCCAGCTGTTAAGCTATGTCTAGTCCTTTCCTCCAGGGATCTATACTGGTAGAGTGTGATAAAGGAGCAATCAATTGTAAATAGTAAATTTATATCTGTAATGAAAGGACATGCCAAACATGGAAGAACAGAATAGACTAGCAGCTCTGTCTGGATGGATGGGAGAAATTAACACCCTCCACACTTATGAGGTTCTAGGGAGGAAGTGCAGTGGAAGGGTTGTTGCAAAATGTCAAGGGCTGTGTAGGAAAGCAACTGTCAAAAGGTGGTGGTGTGGGCTGGAGATGTGGCTTTGTCAGTAGAGACCTTGTTACAAAACCCTGTACCTCATCCCAGAAGGTGGTAGCACGTGTGTGGCGGAGCACGCCTGCAGTCTTTGCACGCAAGAAGTGGAGGCAGGAGAGGTCCATGTTCAAGATCATCTTTGGGCATCTGCTTTCCAGGCCTGACTCCTTGATTCCTGGGACTCACAAGCGGAAAAGTGAGAACTATTGTCTGCAAGTTGTCCTTTGACCTTTGCTCGTGGATTGTGGCACTCTCATGCCAGAAACCCCATGCACAGGGACTAAATACAATCTAAGAAAGATCATTGTGAGCTACACAGTGAGTTGGAGGCCAGATGGAGCTACATGAGACTCTGCCTGAAACAAAAACACAAGCATGGTGCAGTGACATGAGAGACCTTGGTGAGAAGTCAGGGATGAGAGTGATGTCAGGGCACAGGAGAGAACCTTTGTTTATGTTGATGGACCACAGACTTTCAGAACCAAGGTTTAAGTTCAGGGGTCCATTTGCCTCATGGAACATCATGGACCTGTCTGCCCTGGGTCCACAAGCCACCCAGCTTGTACCTGACGCTTTTGGCTGTAGGAATGACTTGGAGGTTGGTCTGAGGTTAGTTATTGGCCCCCAAGATTTCGTCTACAACAAATGAGCAACTCTAGCCACTCCCTCAGCGAAGATAAAAGTTCTCTTAACCCAGATGTTAGAGTAGTTAGTCCTTTGTTGGAAGAAGATGGGTGGAAGTACATGGTGGGGAGGGGGTCCACAGAGAGGGCAGTCTTGTTGGCACTGTGAGTTCTGATGAGCTGGTGAGAACTCTTCTCCCCTGCATCCTGCAGTCATGGAGATATGAATCGTGTGTCATTCTGAAACAAGCAGTTTGCAAACACAAACAACTGTCATAATGAAAGAGCGACGTTATGAGAAAATCGTTTCTCTGCAAGGGCTCCCAACAGCATGGGTCAAAGGCCATTACTCAAGGCAAAATAATTATGTAGGGTGAGAGTCTGACGTTATCCCAAGAGGGCTATTAAGGCAAAGCTAAGGAAAGCAAAGCAAACAAAACAGATCAACCCTTTTGTGTTCTGCTCTTGACTCTTGATTTTATTCAAACACCCAAAGTCATGCAACCTAGGGGGAAACATGACAACAGGGCGCCCTCTGGTGTCGAGGCAGACCCACTACAGCCTGCGATCTGAGATCATTCTTGCTCCAAGGAAACATTTTCAAGAACCATCTTTAATATCTCAGATGTGGAGGAACATCATCTGTTGACGTAAATATTTTTCATGTGTGGTGAGGCACCAACACAGGCAAGCCCTGTGAAGGATTCCACAAATGACTTGGTATGGAGTGGAAGACTTACAGAAGAATAGTGCCACTGTAAATCACAGTGGCCAACAGCTAACAAAACCAGAACTAGGGCCCTTGGTCATATACAGCCATCTCTCCCCCTCTGTTTGCTTCCTCCACTTAGCTGTCATTAACCAGCAGGGGTTACTTTCTTTGAAGTTGAACTGGCTAGGCTGTTGTAGAAACAACGGTAATTGTGGTACCCCAAACCATCTGTGGGGTGTTTGTCCTCTTTGTGGCTTTGTGGGTTTCAGGAAGCACAGATGGAAAGAGGAAGAACAATTTCAACGTTCTGTTGTCCCCTCACCCCAGGAGGGCCGTCTCTGCTGCTAATTGATGCACAGATGTTGCATGGCTATTGGCATTAGTCCCTTGTGTGGTAAAGAGCTGTGTTCTCCGGTGGCAGGACCTGTCCTGGGCTCAGGTTCCTGGCAGCACTTCATCAGACCTCCACTGTGGTGAAAATGAGGCCTGGTCCATAGGGTCAAATGACACCTAAGTGCTGCCTAGCTTTGTCTTTGGCTAAGGCCGACCTGTGACACCAGAGGCAGCTGGAGATGTCGCCAGACGGTTAACTTTGCTAGTCTGTCCCTACAAATCCTTGACTGGTCATAGGGTCCTTTCAGCTGTTCACTTTTGTGTGTTGGGAGGGTGTGATGCTAGAAACTCTGTCAATATCTTGGGGAGATCCTCTGCAGCAGGAAATGAAGAAGGTGTGTGCTCAGTAGACAGTCTGAGTCTGCCTTGGGAGATGTGTTCTGCAGGCTGGCGTTTAAACCATTAGATGCTCTCATCCAGAGAGTCCCTCAAAATCACTCCTTGGTCATGATGAAGAAGCACACAAGCTTTGACTTTACCACCTCAAGATGTTTTGAGAAGCCCCTGAGGAAGTGGAGAGGAGAGCGGGAGGGCTGGCTGAAGAGAAAATAGAACTATTTCTGAGTGCTGGCTTCTCCCCATAGCAGAAACATGTCCAGACAGTTTTCTGTACCCCAAGGGAACTCAAGTCTGGTCTACCTCTCTTGGAGTAGAGCGAGTAGCATATTTCTCTTCACAGACAGCTTGTCTGTAGGGATCCACTCCTGGCCCCCATTTACTCCGAGCCAGCAACTCCTAGGAGTGTGTAGGAGGAGTGGATCTCATTGACAGAGGGGGACCCATGTTGAAAGGGTACCCCAGAAAAAATCAACCAAACTAGAGTGTTCCACATTCTTTCCTTTATGACTAATCCAACCCAGACATTCTGAGCACTTAAGTAATCAGCACACCACACACTTTTGGCTAAAATGTGTAAATTCAATGTCAGCAATTACCGTATCATCTTTGCAGCTTATTATATTTTCAGTGTCTTTATGTGAATGTCCAGACAGTACCTGCCTAATATAGCAGGATAGCAGCCTTTCCAAAATGTATTTCCTATATTTGTGGGGGGGGGGCAGTATATGTTGTGTGGGGGTCAAAGGACAAGCCTGGGTGTTGGTCCTCAGGCACCTTCCACTTTTTGTTTGAGACAAGCCTCTCTTTGCCCTGGAGTTTTGTCAGGCTGGCTGGCTGGAGACAGCGATCTGCCTGCGTCCACCTTCCCAGCTTTGGGATTCTAGGCACATACTGCTGACCCGGCTTTTCCCATGGTTCTTGGAGCTGAACTCAGCTCCCTGTGCTCAGGAGGCAGGCTCTGCATCCTCTGAGCCATCTTCTCAGCCCACGTTTCCAAAAATCACTTAAAGGCATTCTGAGGCCATTACAGGAAGTGGAAGAATGTGACCTTCACTCTTGTGAATAGATTCCACCCCCATCAAAATCCTTTCCCTGGGGGTCTTCAGGAAAAACATTTCTGGGAAAGTTTCCTTGGCTGGCATCCACAGATGCCGATGGTGGGTGTAATGTGAGCTGGGGCTGCTTACACTCAGGAGGCTGTCACTGATAAATCATTCACCAGAGATGTCTGAGTAGGCATTAGATGAGAGGTGACATTTTGGGATATCTCCCTATGATGAAGGAGTCCTTTAATCCTCCCATAAAGACATCTCTGTGAACTGACTCATGCTAAGCCCTCTGGATGCTGCTATTCAGCTGGGCTCCTGGCCTGCATCCAGAGTAAGTCATTTTACTGCTTCATGGGAAACCACGAAGCTGTGTGATGTGAGCAGCAAGTAGCTGCTGCTTGTTTTCTCAGTCTCAATTAGCCCAAGCCAGCCTCAAGCTCGCTATGTGGCTGAGGGTGACCTTGTAATTCTGAGCCTCTTGTTTCCATGCATGAAGTCCTGGATTGCATCCCCCAACACTGCACGAATCGGAAATCCTGTATCCCTAAACCAGGAGGTGACAGGGCTTGCAGTCCAGGAATAACCAAGAGATTTTTACCTGGGGTCCAATTTGATGAGTAGTTACTGGTCAAGGGTACTAACCAAGATCCCATGATAAATGTTTATGTAGTGTATTTATGTGTATCTGTGTGCATGTGTGTGTGTAGGACAGAGATCAACCTCAAGTGTTATTCCTCCATGATTGCTGTTCACCTTGCTATCTGGAACAGTGTTTCTTCTTCTCCTCCTCCTCTTCCTCCTCCTCCTCTTCTTCTTATTTTATTTTTTATTTTTGCTGGCCCAAGGCTCCCCAGTTCTGGGATAACAAATACACATTTCTATACCAGGCTTTTAGATATGGGTTCTTGGCGTTAAACTTCGGTCCCTGTGCCTCAGGAGCAAGTGCTGAGTGACCTCTCCAGCCTCCGTTAAGAATGCTGTTACTGACTAATTTGCAATGTCTGTGCTGACCTGGATGCATGTGCCAGTGGCTCGTAGCATCATCTTCCCTAGGCCGATGGTGGACTTAAGTGAGGCAAATCACCTAAATGCATGTGAGAAGGCATCCAGGGGTTTCTGGGAATGATGGCTGCTCCTTCTGCATACAGGGAAAGGCGATCTTTCTGTTCCCTCTGGACTCTGTCATCCTGATGTGGTACCTATCTTGCAAGCAGGATGAAGATGAAGAATATCAGAAAATGTGTTTGGTGACTTCGGTGAGCCGCTGAGTCAACCAAAGAAGATCTACTTCCCTTGCCACCTTCTGAACTGTTGTGCAAGGTGACGTCTGCCATGGTGTTTAAAGGTTGTCTGAGCTGAGGTTTCAGTTCCATGTTCCTAAAGTCAAATTTTCTAAAGTCAAACTGAATACCAAGATTCTGCAGTCATCTTTGGAGGCAGTGTGAAAGGTGTTGCGATGGGTTGTGTTTACCTGTCAGTCATGGGCACCAACACTGGCCAGCCTGTGCTGTTTTCTCTCCTTGACCCCTTTTTTATTTTCCTTTCATGACTGCTGGAGTAGTTCTCTCTCTGCTCTCTCTGTGTGTATATGTATGTGTATGTGTGTGGGTGCAAGCACACAATGGTATAAAGTCAAAAAACAGCCTTGGCACCCTCCACTTTTTGTTTTGAGATGTCTCTCATTGGCCTGGAATTTGCCAAGCAGGTTAGGCTGGCCAGCAAGACCCAGAGACGCGCCTGTGTCCTCCTCCCATCTTGCCATCAATAGGATTCCAGTGCATAGTGTTCTCCACTTCCCTGATGTTGGGATTTCACACCCCTCCTGTAGATTGAACATGGGCTCAGCGCTCTGTGCTCCACTTGAAGAACCAGCTGCGTGATGCAGACAACACAATATGTGCGGCTGAACTAGCTTCGCCATGTGTGATTCTGCCTAGGCCTCAGGCTGAGATGACAGATTTGAGGAGATTAGCCAGTGTCCCCTTTGTCTGACCCCCACTGATCAGTGAGGATGCTGTTCTCTGGAGAAAGGACAGGCCCAGAGTGTTCAGCCAGTCTGCTGAGAGCACACACAGCTCAGCTACCTGCCGATGTGCTTGGTACCAGGAATTGAATGCCCTTCTAGATCTGTAAATATGAATGACAGACACGGAACACTAACAATGCAGCCATCATTTCCCAGGGTCTTCCCCTCACCTCTTCCCTCTCCACAACTTGGAAACAAGTTGTAGAGCCTCAAACTCAATGCTGTTTGTAAACTCAGCCAAGAATAAAAAGCAAACAGTGCACACGGGTGTGGCTTGTTGTGGATGAGTTCATGGTGCTCTCAGCAATAGACTCTCTTTTCTGTTTGCTAATTGATTAAAAATATGTATGTATTGCAAAGCTCATTTATTGATCGAGGGGAGAGTGAAAAGGATAGCTTCCCTAATTAAAACGGATCGGAGCTGTGAAAGTTTAATTAATTGGATGCATGTCAGTTCATTTTCATGTTATGTTGTGCACAGTGCTCTGTTTTCATAATTGCCATGTTGTGTCAGGGTGGCGGGTGTCTCTCTAATTAACAGTCTGAGGGAAAAGTGATATATGGGCCTGCTGAGCAGGCAGAGCGGGCGGAATGAGAAGTCCCAGCCAGAATCCCCTCTCTGTTCCCCCCGGCCTGCTTCCTGCCAATGCTGCCACCCTTTGTTCCACAAACAAGGTTTTGTTGGAGATGGTTGCTCACGTGATTGTTCTCAGGCGTGTTCTCAGGCGTGTTCCCCGGGCACACACAGGGAGGCGGCTCTCCACTATTAGAGATCGTAGGCAAAAACTTTTGCAGGTGGGCAAAATCTCCCAAACTTCTCTCTGGAACCCCCATATTTCCTGTCACCATTTCACATTCACTCCTTACTGAACACCCAATGGTTATTCCATACAAATCATCACTGAGTGTCAACACTGCAATACATGTGATTGGTGGGTGATGTTGAGTCTAGACTGCAGCCTCTTGTTAGGCTTAGGAGAGACCTTGGAGGAATTACCTAAATTCTTTGTGAGCCAGTTTTCTCATTTAAAAAATGAGGGATGTAAGACATGGCTATTGGCTCAGGATCCCCAAGACCAAGTTCTCAGCACAAGTTATTTGCCCCAGAGGGACAAAGGGCAGGGAATAAGGGACAAAGACAGGAGACCGGGGATGAGGGAGGAGGGAAAAGGAGGAAGGGAGGGGGGAACAGGTGTTTGTCCCAGGTGACAAAGGACTGTCTTTGGATAGAGAGGAGACACAATTGGCACGTAGGAAAATGGCAGTTTATAAAGGTAAAGAGAAACCCCATGTTAGGATGAGCTGTTTAATTTTGATTGGGCATGTTACTTAGGCGAGCCAAAGGGCTTTTGATTGCTGGACTTCAATCTTTAATAGCTGGACCTTGGTAGTCAGCCTCAAGAGGAGGAAGTGGCCAAATAGGGGAACAGACCATGGTGGCTAGCTTTAGGAATGAAATCTAACAGTGTTTTGCAAGACAGAGGGAATTGGAGAGAAGGACCAGGCCTTACAGAGCCATGCCTGCCACACCCTAGGGGGCCAGAGTCCTGTCAGAATCTGAGTTCAATCCCCAGGACCCACATACAAAGACAGGTACAGTAGTAGGAGATTGTGATCCCAGGGCCAGAGAGACAGAGACAGGAGGGCCCAAGGCTGCTAGCCCACCAAATTGTCACCCCCAGGGCTTAGTGAGGGTATATGCCTCAAAAATGAGGGTGGTGGCCCCTAAAGAATGAGGCCCTAGGTTGACTTTTGGCCTCTACATGTATGTATGTACACACCCAAACCTACCCACACCCACCCTTTCCTCCTTCCACACACACAGATATGAGGATCTTTCCAGAAATGTGGCAGCTGCATTACCCTAGACCTTGTGACTAATATTCTCCCTTGTCTTTAAGCAATTCCTACTTTAAAAACTTCAAAATTCAAATTGTTAAAAGAAAACTAAAAGCTGAGGGCAGACCTGATATAGTGGGTAGATAATTCTATGCCTGACTTTATGTGTCAGGTTATGGTCAAAATGCAGGCCACTACAATGACATAATTATGGTTAGAAATCTGTCATGGACTATTGGTTCCATTCAGGCATGAAACATTTCTGTCTTGTTCTATTTTGTATTGTCTGTTTCTCTTTGTCTAGCACATGGTAGGTACACAACAAAGAAATACAATTAGCATGGCACTAGGCCTCCATGCTTCATAGATTTGTCACAGAAGAAAATTATTATGAATCTGATAGTTCTTGGGATTTAAAAATTATAGAAAAATACGCCATGTCTATTTATAGTAGAACAAAAAGTTATTTTTTTTTTGAGACATGGTCTCAAACTGAATATGTAAGTGTTTTATAATGTTTTTGTTTTTTGTTTGTTTGTTTTTTGAGACAAGCTTTCTCTGTGTAACATCCCTGGTTGCCCAAGACTTGCTTTGTAGGCCAGGATGGCCTTGAACTCACAGAGCTCTGCCTCCCTCTGCCTCCCAAGTACTAGGATTAAAGGAGTGCACCACTAGGCCAGGACATACAATGATTTCTTTAGATATTAAAGCACTCCATCCTTCACGGATGCTGCTTAAGCAGAAAGGTAAACAACTCAAAATATCTTCAGGAAGTCCCTGAAACTGACCAGATTCACCAAACTTCCTTCCCCACCAGACTACACAACATATTTGCACAGAAGACTCCCAGACAAGACAAGCTTCAAAGACTGAAACCAGAGCAGCCGCTTGGAAGAAGCAGAAACAGCCAAGCTGCCTGGAAGAGGTGTAGACCAGACTCACTTGGAAAGGATGCTCTCCAACCTGTTGAGCTGTCTGTTTGGCTGTGCGGTATGCTCCAGGCTTTCCAGCTTTCGTGAGCTGTCACCCATGCTGGGACCAGCCTTAGTGGTGCAGCTGTCTTTGAGTCTTTTCTGCTCCTGTAAATAACCCTTCACTCATACACAGCCATAATAACTTAGTGATATCTGCACTTTGGTCTGCCGTGAGTTCCCTATCGGGTGAGTAGACTTGTGTGTTGTGTCTCCCCAGGGAAATTTTTGTTACAAAACAATATCGAAGGGTGACCGTGAGCTCCTGAGCCTCCTGCCTCTTCTTCCCTAGTTTGGGACTGTGCGCCACCATGCTTGGTTTGTGCTGAAGATCAACTAAAAGCTTTACGAATGACAGGCAGATCCTCTACCAGCTGAGCTATATCCCCAGTCCTACAACAGAACAAAAACTGCTGATGGTGTTTGTAGTGAGGATTTTGGTTTCTTAAAAAAAACCCAGCTATGTTATGTGAATTTTGTTTTTGGTTGGTTGGTTTGTTTTAATCACAGGTGTGGGATATGGGGCTGCTTCAGATTGTCCACAGCAGCTGACTATGATTTGTCCTGTGCTCTAGGAGGGGTGTGATTTTTGCCAGCTGCAGATAGTTTATGTTTGGAATTTTGGGGACTCTGTAGAGGGTGTATCAATGCCAGAGCCCTGAGAGAAGTGGCAGCTGTTGCCAGCTGTCACTGGATGGAGAGCTTTTCTTTTCTCAGAGTAAATTTCCTGAGTTGCCTTGACCTTTGCATGTTGTGACTCTACCTGGGGTGACATCCTTGCCTAGACCCACAGCTGCCCTAACACGGGGGAAGGTTCTGCTCAGTGGTACTGTACCTGAGCTTGTGAGACACATGCTGGTTAAAATAAACCCCGTAATTTCAGACTGCAGAGATGGTTCATAAAGGTGCCTGCTGGCTCCATTATTCAGGTCCATCTCCAGCACCCACCAGGTGAGAAAAGAGAACTGACTTTTGAAGGTTTTTCTCTGACCTTCACAACATGTGTACTGTAGCACGCACGCATGTGCGTGTGTGTGTGTGTGTGTCTACACACACACACACACACACACACAAGCATGCACATACACTGTGAAAAATAAAATTAGAGAAATCCTATAATCTCCTGGTTTTCCTAATACACTATTCTCCTACCTCGGTGACAGGTGCAATAAATAATGTATTCAGGTAGTTTTAGAAAATCAATTTATTTTCAGGTACTTGTATAGAATCTAATCAATATTTATACTTATTCAAATGGCTTTCTTCTTTTTTTCATTAAGAAATGTTTTGCTTTTTTTTTTTTAATGCTTGCTTGACCTTGTAGAGAACAAGTTCTTTTCTAGTAGCACAGAAGGGAACAAAGCCAAGCCATGGAGACTGTCGACCCCAGCCTCCCCACCAATTAGGGGATGTTTATGGGGGAAATAAGCCCCCGTTACACCTATTTTGAATTGCCCTTTACACATAACTATAGTTCAGAAAACTGGATTATGAAACTACAGTTGACATATTCAGCCAAAGGGCCTAAAATTCTATCAGCAATATTTATCAGACTAGAGCTGGTGATTGCAAACTCCTAAGGTAATTAGAAACAAGCAAATTAAAAAAAAAAAAAACTGGCTCCAGAGACATGGCTCCTCATCAAAATGAGTATTACTCTGAATTATCCCCCAACTATATTCTTCATCAGGAGGGAACAATTACCAAAACTTCACTGTGAAGTGTTTTGCCAGATATTGTATGACAAGCTTTCTGGGGAGATAGGAACAAACCTCTCCTTAACCCCAGATAGGCAACAATGACAGACCAGAGTAAGGACACTGTCAGAGTCTAACGGTGAGCCAGTGGGTTCGCTGGTGTTTCTCATAGGAATATAGGCGAGGGGTTCCAGGAACAGAAATGACTCAAGAACAGCGTCTCCAAAAGCCCACTCAGGCATGGCCTGGGTGACAGCTCATGAACACCAGAAGCCTGGCACTCACTGCATGACTTGCAGGCAGCTGGACAGAGCAGAGGTCGTCCCTTTCAGGCCTCTCAGCTGGTCTGAGTGTCTTCTGGACAGGTAGTTCTGCTTTTCGGAGGGTGTCTCAGCAGGTCTTACAGGAGGAGCCCAGCCCTTCTGGTCAGTTTCGAGGACCCCTGGAGCAGCTGGGTTATTTACTGCTCAGTTTTAAAGAGCATCCTTCCAGGATGTGGTGTTTCATTCTCCTGTAGCACATACCTGGTCTTGAAGACTTTCAAGCTGGAAAGTCTTACCTCAGAGGAAATGCCACACAACACTTATGTGGGAGGAAGCCCAGGGGCCAAGGGACTAGATTGGCCATTTGATGTGGGAAGGGGGGAACTGACTTCCTGGGCTTTCATTTTCCCGTGGGCTCAACGAGGATTGCTGTGGGATAGATCTGGTGAGCATGGACAAGGACAGTTGCTGTTCAAAGTCCACCTCCGCCTCTGCCCCGGGCTACCCCGTCCCTCATTGCCTCCACCGTCTGCCCAGAGCCCTGCTCCAGGCTTCTGCTCACCTGAACGCCATTCCAGAAGAACAAGTGTTGTGCCGTTGGCTGACGCAGCACGAGCCCAGCTGGCTGAGAGGCCCCGGGGGGGCTGAGAGCATGCTATAGAACTAAGTATGAGAGGGGGATTTAAAAAAATCTTTACTTGATAAACACAAGGCTTAGACTTTGAAGCCTCCTGTTAGCCTCCCACTCCCCATCTTCCTCACTCCGGTTTGGAAAGAAGACAAACCAACACCTTTAAATGAGTCACGGCCTCTGGAGACATTCCCTATCCTTCTATGCTCACAATCCCCTTTGACTTCTTAAACCCAGATGAGACAAGTCTTCGGTAATCAGGCTCTTCAAGCTGGCTTACTTAGCAAAGCCACAAATCTAGAAGGAAGCACACGTTTCAGACTCAGGGTGAAGGGGAATTTATCTCCTTAGAGCAGGGTTGGTCCTGTTCCCAAAATAATCATTACTACAAAGGCACGTGGATGCTTGAGGGTTTACACTAATTGGGGGGAAGGACACCCCCAACCAGCAGCTGGAAGATTTGTTATGCTAATTAACAGTGTGACTAGGGAGCAGAGAGCCCAGCCCAGACTGGTCCTGAAACGCCCAGGAATGGAAGGCTGTGTTACCTCTTCTTGAGGCTGAAGCTTCTGCCCCAACACCTGGGGTTCAGACTGGGAGTGCTGAGAAGCCTGGAGGCCCTCCTCGGGCGCACTGCTGAGGGGCCTGGGCCAGTAGGCCCTGTCACCACAACTTTCATTTGCTAGCTGGAGCCACCACTGGAAGGCTCATGTCACCTTAAGTGTGGGTTTCTAGGAAAGGCTAAATGGGTTAGAGAGTGGAAAACCAGGGGGAAGCAGGGAGCGGAGTTGAGTGAGAGCATCTTCGGGTGCTCTTCTCAGTGGAGTAACTACTTCTAAAGGGGTCTCCAAAGCTGGAAAGCTGGGAAGTGCACTCAGAAGACAGCTTGATGCCTTTACTTCAAGCCTCTTCATTTTTTTTTTTTTTCATGCCTAGAAAAGCCATCTTGTCAGCATAGCTGTTCCCGGGAGTTGTAAAGGCAATCTGTGTGCTTGTTGTGTTTCCCTTCATCAGGGGAGGGTCCTGCTGCCTCCTCAGAGGCCGTGCTGCAGAATGTCCACAAAGGACCTGTGCCAGAGCCCCTGACCCAGCCAGCCACAGCAGACACCTTTGAAGGGACGTGCATAGACTCAGAAACCTAGCCCCGCCTTCTTGCCCATGCTCTAGTGGGAAGTGAGGTTTCCGGGACAGAGGGCAATACTGTGGAGCTAACTGGCCAAAACTTCAGTGACTACAGAGAGCTGCAATGTTGCCGATCCAGAGCCAAGTTATCCTGGGCTAGCCTAGGCTCCTAAATAGCCATTGATTACCTACCTCTGCTCATGACCTGAGAACCTTGGGACTATTCAGCATGTCTCTTCAGAATATACAAAAAGATCCAAAACCCCCACCAACCCAGAGGCTAATAATGTAACCAGATGATATCTGGGACTGTAATGAGGGGTCCCTGCTTTGTCGTAACCGGTCACCTGGATTCCTACCACTGTATTTAAAAAGTGGCTTGATTTATGATTTTTTTTCATCACTGCCAAAACTTCATGAAATTGTTACCACATTGGAACAAATATTGAATTTTACATTGAAAATGGGCGAACTGTACAGTATTGGAATGAGGCCTTCAGAATGTTGGGTTTGGGTTGGGTTTGGCTTTTGATACAGAGTTTCATGTGACCCAGGCTAGCTTCCAGCTTACTATGTATCTGGGGATGACCCTGAACTCCTGATCCTCCTACCTCTACCTCCCCAGCTTATATGGTGCTGGGGATCAAAGCCAGGACTCATGTGTGCCAGGTTCACCCTTTACCAGCTGACATGTATACCCAACCCCCATAAAGTTGTTTTAAAGCAGTCTAATACTTTTTATTTTATAGCATATAGAGAAAATTATGGCATTCATATTAAAGCCTGGAGGAGACTAAAGGAAGTTTAGAATAGAATGAGAAAAGAATAATTATCCTTTATTTACATTTGAAGAAAAATAAATTACTAAAGTTTAAGAAAGCTATCAAATATTGAATTTATATGAAATGCTCAAACATTTTCAAATATTTAAGTAGAAAAATCGAATTTGTATTTTAAACATAATTTTTATTATGTTTAGGCAAGCCTCTGCACAAGAGGTTCAGCTTCATTCTCCTGGGGGCCCCAGGTTAGAAATGGTTACAAGCAACCTAGGAACAATGTTTTGTAGTGACCCTCCTTAAGCTCTTGATGATCTCTGTTGGTTACTATTTTCATTGCTGACAGAATACATGACAAAAGCAGTTTCAGCAGGGAGGTTTGTTCTGGCTCACAGTTTGAGGACACAGTCCAGCATGGCTCAGAAGGCATGCGCTGGCTGTTCGGAGCAGGAGTCGGCCGGTCACATGGCACTCACAGTCAAGAAGCAAGCAGAGATGAGCTCTGGTGCTCTGGTCGCTTTTCCCTTTAATTCTAAGAGGTATAGAAACTGCAAAAAGAATTACCCTACCCATGTGATGACTCTGAGAATGGTGCCAGTTCAGGACAGCCTGAATACCTACCTGTTGGATATCCTGTCCTTCTTTCTGGGTATCTGGAACATCAGCTCTTCTGGATACTCCATGGGTACCCAGAAAATGGACACACTGCCCCTTGCCTTCAATGGACAATGGAGTCCATCATTTGGCTATCCCAGGGGTTGTCCAGGGGACAGGGTGAGAAATGGATGGGTTCACATCAGGACTGTGTGGTATACCAGCGGGTCCCACACTACTCAGCCATCCATACCACTAAGGGGAAAAGTGTTGTTTCGGGGGGGGGGTGTACATGAGCTAACTTAATGCTCAGTATGCTTCCTATGTTTGGACCCCCAATAGCCTAAGAGTGTGTTTTTGGAGAGTTTTTTGGCAGTCCTGATATAATATCCTTTTTCAGAGATACCTGAGAAAATATGTACTTAAGTGGACAGATAATCACCAGCCTGGGGAGAAAATAGAAGGGGAGGGAAACCAAATGCAGAGAAAGTCCAAGAGAAGAAGTAATTAACCAAGAGAGGGTTGCTCTTAAGTGCTGCTAAGAGGAGGTGAATCAGAGGCCAGAGAATTCATGGAGGGTTTGCTGCTGGTGCTTCAGGAAGCGGAGTTCTGGAGGGGGGCAAACTGTGCCCACATATTGGTAGTTTCCAAAGCTGTGTGGCAAATAGAAGCAGCCCCTTTTCATAAACTGACCCGAGGAAAGGAGCCCAGAAGGGACGGGGTGCTACTCAAAGTTCTGGGAAGAGAGGGATCTTTGAAAGTCAGGGCATAGGAGGCTGAAGTCAGAGGTTCACAAAGGAAAACTTCCTTAGAAGAAAGGTTCCCATTGCTCTGATTCAGGAGCAAAGGTTTTCCTGGGCTGCCAAAGCAAGCCAAGAACCACCAACTCATCAGCTGGTGCAACAGATGGAGACAGCTGTTGGTGGCAGGGTTCCTTATTCACATGCCAGCATTTATGGGCAGCTGCTGTGTGCCAGGCCCAAGGGCAACTGAGACATGGCTCTTTCTCCTTAGCATTTCAGAGCCAATGGGAACAATGAGTTATCAAATGACTACTGAGCCGTCACACAAAACAGAAGACTGCAGCATGCCTGGGAATCTATCAGAGGAGCACCCAGCCGAGCAAGCAGCCATCTTTATGGAGCCAGAGCATCATGAGGAAGAGGACTGCTATCCGCAGTACAGGCAATTTAACCGAATGAGCACTGGCTTACTGAGCTACAGCCCTGACCTTCTTTTAACTTTTTATTTTAAGATAATGCCTTGCTATGTGGTTCAGGCTGGACTTGAACTCACTTTGTAGCCCACATAGGCTTTGAACTTGTGACCCAAAATAACTGGGATTATAGGCATCCACCATGTACTGTCTAGATTTATGTCAGCTTGACACAAGCAATAGTCATCTGAGCAAGGATTATTTCTGACATGAACTCAATGGCTGGCTCATTGATCTCCCCGTCCCCCTGAGGGAGGAGCAGCCTTGCTAGGCCACAGAGGAGGACATTGCAGCCATTCCTGAAGAGACCTGATAAGCTAGAGTCAGATGGAAGGGGAGGAGGACCTTCCCTAGCAGTGGACTTTGAAGGGGCAGGGAGGAGATGAGGGAGGGAGGGTGGGATTGAGAGGGAAAGAGAGGGGGGGCTATGGCTGGGATACAAGTGAATGATCTGTGATTAAAATAAAAAAATTTAATTTAATTTAAAAAATAGCCACCTGAGAAAAGGGACCTCAATTGAGAAAATGCCTCCATAAGATCAGACTGTAAACAGAGAAGCCTGTATGGGATTTTCTTGACTAGAGGTTGATGGGGGAGGGTCCAGCCAGTTGTGGGTAGGAAATCCCTTTAGGTTGATGGTCCTAGGTTCTATAAGACAGCAGGCTGAACAAGTCACAGGAGCAAGCCAGTAAGCAGTACCCCTTCATGGTCTTTGCATCAGCTCCTGCCTCCATGTTCCTGCCCTGTTTCAGTTCCTGTCCTGACTTCCTTCAGTGATGAATATGATATGGAAGTGTAAGCCAAATAAACCCTTTCCTCCCCAGGTTGCTTTTGGTCATGGTGTTTCATCATAGCAATAGTCACGCTAAGATATAACACAAGACCCTACATCTTTCATGACAACATCTCTATTAATTTCTCTAGAAAACAAAGCATTGCAGCTGAGTTTACACATTATCTAAAGAATTTTGTAACCTAAGAAAGCAAAATTGTCAGAAGAATGTGGTTGCCTTAGCAGTTTAGAGATGAACAGCCGTGAGGAGCCCCACAGCCCACCCTGTTTTTCCTCTGGGCATTTGAAAAAAATGCTCAGGGACTGTGGCCAGAAAATGAAGCAGAATAATATTTAATGGAAAAACTGGAGTTCCTAAGGTGTCGTAAATAACACGGGTTTCCTGCCGCATATGACAAGCAAAGCAACAACTTAAAGAAGTGAGTCTGACTTCCTATCCTTAGCATGTTGAGTGTCCTAGTTAGCATTAAACAGCAACTTGACACAGCCTAGAATTGCCTGAGAGGAGAATTGCTTGTGTGAGATCGGCCTGACTTCATTGGTAATTGATAGAAACATGCCCTGTCCACTGTGGGCAGCAGGTGGTCATGGCCTGGGTGAGAAAGGCAGCTGAGTGGACAGTCCACTTAAGCCAGCACAGTGTTCTTCAGAGGTTCCTGCCTCGGGGTTCAGCTCCTGCCCTGATTTTCCTCAGTGATGAATTGTAACCTGTAAGTAGAAGCCAAACAAACCCTTTCCTCACAAAGTTGCATTTGGCCAGAAGGGAGAGGAAGACATTGAAAAGTCTGTTGATGCCTGAAGGTTAATGAGACACTTTATGCAAAGAACAAAAGTTCTCAAATGACACTGAGTGGAGTCCTTTTGATCCTCAGTAGCTCTCAATGGGCGTTGTAAAAGGAGTTTTCTGAAAAAGAAGTGTAACAGTTGCACATCTATCCATGGCTCACCTACCGCCAGCTGCGGGTTCCTGAGCAAGTCACTTAAACTCTGTGTCTCATTTTTTTCTCCATCAAAAGATGAGGCCCCTGATCATGCTGAGCCTGACAGGAGTCACTGAAGTCTACAGGAAGCCTCTGGAATTGCCAGTCCCACATAAAGGCCGAAGAGGACAGGAAGCAGAGTAGGGTCTCCAACAGAAGATTCCCTTGAGTATTGTTGAGAGACACGGGGAACAGGGAACGGAAGAGAGAGATGCAGGGGTGCGCTCCCCCATGTTCGCTACTTACCTAGGACTGAGGAGGTCTAGCCTTTCAAAGATTCCAAGTGCTGAGCATAATGACCTCAGGAGAATCTTTGGCCGCTGAGATCAATCGTCCAACTGGTAAGAGCCGACACTGCACACGTGAGACACTAGTGTGCGCCTTGCCCTCCTGCTGAGTCTGTCCAGTGGCAACATCTGGTGGAAGACTTCCTCCGCCTGCCCCAGTTTGCCCCGGGTAGGGCAGGCACTTGTCTCATATCCAGAGCCCTTGATTTGACCACCTCCTAATTCCTTCTAAGAGAGTTCACCGTGAGTTAACTGGGTGAGTTAAATGTTACGTAAGGGAAAAAGCGCATGAAATCAGTGCAGCCTACGACCTCTCATCCCCGTGCCTCGGCGCCTCGGCACCCGTGACAGCCTACCTGCCGGTGTGGAATACAGCACAGCGATTGTTTATTTACCTCTTTCTTGGTTCTAAAAGAATAACTGTGACTGGATTTTAGAAATGGAGATGGCCTCTTTATAGAAAAATATGAGGTAAAAATGCAAAAAGAATTCAAACCAATTATCTTACCACTCAGGGTAACAGCTATGGTGCTGGTGTACATGTTTCTAGCTCTTTTATTACAGCCTGGTCAACACAATTTGAGCAACATTACATACATTATTAAGGATGTGATACCTTAAATGAATAATATAGCCACTGGCTTAAATTCTTCATAATTTCTGATGTTTATAGAAATACTCAGTCCTGAGGACAGTATGTTTTTTTTATTTCTATTGCAACCAATAACATTTTACAGAGTGCTTAAACCAGGCATTAGAATACTCGCCTCAGATACATTCCCAAATTTTAAAATTACAGAGCCAAATAGCATGAACACACGTAGAACCAAGCTGTCTTCAGGGAAAGTGTGACCCACTAAACTTTCCCAGCTGACTCTAAATGTTCACGTTCACTCTCTATAGCAGACAACGAACCACTTCCCAGATGAGCTATGGTGTCTGGAGCTGGAAGGAAGGCAGCACCTTCCAAGACTGAAATACCCACAAGAGGAATCCATATGGCAGGTGAGGCAGATCTGGAATTCAACCAGGTTGGAGGCAGCTCATATTTTTCCAACACTAATTCTCTGCATCTCTGATTCTAGTTAAGTATTTGGCAGCTTGATTTAATTCTAACACTGCTTCCTGCAAGCACAGGCCCACAGGTGGAAGGCATAGTTCTCCAAGACTACCTCATTACAGATGCCAGGCACAAGTCCAAGGTAGCAGCCTTCACTTCAGACCCCCACCTGTAAATTCAAGGGTTCTCTTACCCGCTTCTCAGGTTCAGTCATTCCTTAGAGTACCTTGTAGGACTTGAGAAACGTCTTCATTCACCAGTGTGCTGTGAATGACACAGTTCAGGAACGGCCAGATGGAAGCGACACGGGGAGAAGACAGCAGAGAAAGCAGAGTTCTAGGCGCTGTCTTACACGCTCTGCTCCGTGCTCACCCACCGGAAGCTTCTCAGGCCCTGTCCATTAGGAGGTTTCATGGACCCCCTTGTTGGCATGATGGATGTTCTCACTGTCCACTGGTGACTGAACTTAGTCACCAGCGCTTACCCCACTGGCTAATCACGGCTGTCACTGCTCCATCTTGACATTATCTAGGATGTGCTGACACCACTCATCTCATTAGCACACAAAACAGCAAATTCCAACATGCTAGGGAGCTCTGGCTGGGAAGTGAGAACGAAAGCAAAACATTTGTATATAAGTCGCCACTGCCCCCCACTCTCTGTGATATGGAGCTTTAACAATGCCCATTCCAAAGGCCCAAGCTAGTCAGAATTCAAATCACCATTCTAGATGCAGAGATCAGACAGGGTAAGCACACAGTCTGGTCAGATACTCTGTGAGACTTAGATAACAGGTCCATACCAGGTAGGAGGGGCCCAGAGGTCTACAGGCACTTAGTGGTTCCTGGGGGTGGGGGAAACATTTCATTAGTGGTGCAGAGACATGCTTCCATAGGTAACCTCACACTGGGACTCCTGTACAAACCCTAAATACACTCATTAAATGACACACACACACAAACACACACACAGACATGAAAATAAAAGGGGATTCGTTGGGAAAAGGAATGGGATCAGTCTGAGTAGGAGAACGAAACAGATAAGAGAGTATATGATCAAAATATATATGTGTGGAAACCTCATAATGAAAGCTGTTATTATGTATAACTAGTATGTGCTAATAAATAGCAAAGAAGATGAAATAGAAAAGATACGAGACTGACATAGTTATCTCTTGTTACTATAAGAGAGAGAATATAAGAGGAAATTGAAATAATGAGAACAAATCCGAAAGTACATTGGCTCTCTGTGAGCCAAACCAGAACCCAGTTTGACTTTTCAGTCACCTCAAAATTCCCATTTTGCTGTGTCCAGCTTGGGTTCCATTTTTAGCAGTGAAGATAAAAAGATCCTTGACCACCACAAAGTATCTGTTGTCCTTGATCCCAGAATAAGGTCTATTTCAGGAAGAACACATGGGGGAGGTGACCAACTGGACAGTATCAGGACATGCACATCTAGAGGCACAGCCAGGCCTCTTGGAATAACTGACTCGGCACATATACCTCAGAATCATACGGTGATGCCTGCACCACAGGACAGCTATAATCAAAGGCAGACAACAATAATAGTTGGCTAGGAGGTGGCACACACTGGTGGTGGTACTTGTAATATCACTACAGAAGTTGTGGAGGAAGAAACTGAGTTTCAAGTAAGATGAAACAACCCAAAGTTATTTGGCCAGGAAATGGCGGAACTAGGATTTGAACTAGGAAGTCTGGCTCTGAACTTGATGTTGTGTATCCTACTCTCTTGCACACAATAAGTGCTATAAACTTAATAATTGAAAAGACTCCGTCTCAGTGCAACTGGAACAACATTCTCCTACAATAGCACCTTCTTTGGAGGCATGCTATGAGGACAAAAATAAATATGGTAATAGAGCCAACTGTCCTTACGATGCCTCCCCTTTCTGCCCTTTCAAAGTCCTCATAGACTCACGCCGCTGCTGACTCACTGCATCTGATTCTTAGTCACTGTGAACATGACCTCTGGAGAAGGGCTGCTCAGAGAGCCATGCAGTTTGTAAGATGGAAGAAGCCTTAGGGACTTCAGGGCAGAGGCTCTAAGCTGTCAGGCCTGGGCTCTACAGGATGCATAAGGTTAATTGCCGGAGTCAAGGACAAATGTGTATAAAGCAAAGGGAAGGGCCACAGTGACATTCCTTCCAGACACAATCATAGTGACCCTTTGCCTCCAGCTGATCCTGCTGATCCTTCTTAGCTGAGGGGGGTCAAACTCTCCTGGTGTCTTTACTCTTTCTGCCTCTGTCCCTGTTTCTGTTCCTGTCTCTGCCTCTGTCCCTGTCTCTGTCCCTCTGTCTGTTTCTGTCTCTGCCCATGTCTCTGTCCCTGACCCTGTGTGTGTCTCTGTCTCTGCATTCCTCTGCCTCTTGCTCACCTCAGCCTCTGTCTCTCTAATATTCCTTCAGAGTCTCCTGTGTGGGTTTCCAAATTTTCTTCAGTTTAACCAGTGCTAGAGCAGATGAGGATACTGTCCTTCCTTGCTAGGAAGTCACCTAGGCAAGGGAGGAGTGTCGGAAGTGTGGACCAGGGGTGGTTGTGCCGTCTGTTTCTTCTGGTGCACTCCTGCCAACTGTGTAACTTAAACTGCCTCTACAGGGAGATATGTTGGAACCCCCACTCCTGGAACCCAGATCTGCTTTGGGTATTTGGTTTTGGGTGCAATTTGTTAAGAGAGTAGGGTAGACTCTTAATCTAATATGACCTTAAAGAAAGTAGTATTCTTATAAGAAAAGGAGGGATCATAGAGACAGCCCCATGGCGAGAAAAGAGCCTGATGAGGATGGAGGCAGAGTTCTCTAGATGAAGAGAACCAATAGAATAAATAACAATATAGTATACTTATTAGATTGGACTCGGTAATCTAAATATGGATATCTGCACACTGAGGCTGAGAACATGGCAGCTACTCAGTCCTCCAAGCTGGACTGCTCAGCAGTTCCAGTCTGTCACTGAAGGCTTGGTGGCTTTCTGGAGAGTGCATTGGAACTTCGGAAGACCAAAGAACCTGGGGCTCTGATGTCCATGAAGGACAACAGCAACAGGGCAGCAGTCAAAGGGTAGGTACACTCACAGTAGGAAGCAAGGCCAGGAAATGCAGCACAGCTGTTCCTTGGACCTCAGAAAGTCTGGGCTGCTGTTGGAAAGTTCCCCTGCTCTGGGGAGGGACTTCTCCCCTCATGCCTCCTCAGCAATTCTTGGAATTAGCATTTTAGAAATGCTATCACAGAGCCATCCAGAGGCATACCCCTTAGTTGCTTCTGGAGCCAATCAAGATTAACCATGATAAGGGTGACGTATGAGCTAGTCAAAGGTTGCTCTGCAAAGCTCCAGTGTCAAGGACTCCCTGAAGAATGCAGGAGCCAGAGAAGGCAGAGATTCCCTGTAGGCTCCTGAGGGAGCAGAGCTCTGCCAATGCCCAGGCTTTACTCTCTGACTGTGCAGCTTCTGAGACAATGGTCTTTGCAGCCCTTCACTTGTTGGCTGAGGAAACATAGGTACCATTTAGGGATATCCCAAGGTTTTGTTTTCCTGTTGGAATGAATGGTGTCTCAGAAGAGGCACACTTTGCAAGGATAACATGGTTTGAAGATGATGCAAGCTGTGACAGGTCCTGAGCAGCTTTATTCCCTCCACCGGGCTCCATCACAGGGGAACAGTAATTACCCCAAGACAGACAAGATGCCAGCCAAAACAGCCTCAGCATGAACAAGATGCTCCATCTATAGATTATCTCCTGATACATTTAGGATAAATCAGTCTTGCCTCAATTCACGCTATGCTCCGAATTACTGGCTGGTGACACTGCAACCCTGCTGAAAGAAACGAAGCTGTTCTAAAGAGATACTTGCACCCCTCCCTTTGGCTATCAGAGTGTTGAGACAATGGAAACCAAAGAACTGGAATTTCCTTGGGGGTAAAGGAGAAGACAAAGAAGGAAGCTCACTGCCAGCCATAGGAAGAGATCTCACTCAGCTCGGACACCGTTTAGATCACCTTGTGCAGAGCCTGGGGCTAAGACGGTGAGGGCTCAATGATGGGCAGGCCCACACCTTGACCAGGACTGCTGGGTCACACAATTCCTGGCCTGTCTCCACAGCCCATGTCAGCAGCCCAAAGACGGACTTGGGGAATTGTCACCTGACCGCTTTGTTCCTCTTCCCAAGTGGCCGCATGGAATAAATCTTTCTCTGTTTTTCACTATTATCTGTTTAATAGACTAATGGAGGATGGATGTTGTTAGGTTGTTAGGGCTTCCAGACTCTATGTTTTATAAAAGTTGTTACTAAAGTTGCAATTTGAACTTCATTCTTTTGGACTTCAGGGTCAGACACCCTCTCCCCCTAGGGATGGCTTCCTGCCAGTATAATCTTGGGGGTCCGTAGGCTCCCAAGTCTTGAAAGTTTTTGGAGCCTTATAAATCTCTTCTCAGCCAGGCACAATGGCACATGCCTGTAATTTCAGCACTCAGGGAGGCAGAGGCAGGTGGATCTTTGTGAGTTAGTTCAAGGCCAGCCTGGTCTACAAAATGAGTCCAGGACAGCCAAGGCTACACAGAGTAGCCTTGTTTGAAAAACCAACAAAACAAAACAACAACCAACCAACAAAACAAAACAACAGAAAAACCCCAAACCCTTTTTTTCTTCTTCCCACTGGGGAATACTTGAGCCCAGAAGAAACAGAACAAGGTGGTGCTGTATGAAGATGACATCATGGGGTCTGCGATGCAGCTCAGCTGATAGAACAGTTGCCTAAGGATGTACAAAGCCTCAGGTTTGATCCTCATAAACCAGGTGCTGTAGTGTGTATCTGTAGCTCCAACAATGGATGTATAGGCAGGCAGATCAGAAATTCAAGTTCACTCCCTTGGGACACATAAGTCCCTACCTCAAAACAAAACAACCCCCCCCCAATAATAGCAAAACAACAACAACAACAACAACAACAAAACCAAAAAAAAAAGAAAGAAAAAGGCAGGGGAAGATAAATTATGTGCTATTGCAAATGCAATAGCCCTGTTCCACCCTGGGAACTTTGGGTGACTTTGAGCAAAGGCTCCTATTTATTTGTCACTGGGATGAACAGAGGTATTCCAGACTTTCAGCAAAATGTGACTTGAATTGTGGGTAGTATATACCCTGTGTGACCTGGGCTGAGTAACCTTACCTCCTTGTTGTACACTTCCCTAAAGATGAGACACAAACAACCTTATTATTGCATGAATTTTTCTTGGGAGTCCATTTATTTTTTAAAAGCAGAATATCTCTCTTTAACATTGTTTTTATCTAAACAATGTATCCTCATTGCCTGATCACACCCACCCCCAACTTCCCCATCTGGCTTCTCCCAGGCATAACCGACACATCTCAACCCTTCTTCATATCCTCCTCTTTTTTAGTTTTTGTAATCAGCAAGTCCAATTCCAGCCACCTGTTGGTGCATTGCCTGATCTTGCTTATTCAGTCTTGTGTAGGTGACTATAGTAGCCATGAGCTCATGCGTGCAAAGCTCATGTTCAGAAGCCAGTGTTTGAAAGCTCTCCTCCCCATCCTCTGACTCTCACATTCTTTCTAACCCCTCTTCCTCAGTGTTCCCTGAGCCTTTCATATGTGAGTGTGTACAGACATGCTGTTTAAGGCTGACCATCCAACAGTCGCCTCTTCTCAGTACGCTGGCCAGTCACTGCCTTACGTACTGAGCCCTGCAGGGAGGAGTGCCTCCGGACCAGGCTGAAGCTATGGGTATAAACTAAAATACCCAAGAGAAGGCAATTTGAGAGTATGCCTGTTTAGCAAGACAAGATAACAGTATGAGATTCTTCCTCAGAGCCTGTGGCCTTCTGAGTCTCTGGCTTTTGGCCAGGTTTACAGAAGCCGACATGAATTCCCTCCTGTGGAAGAGAGCTTGCATCCAATAAAAAAGCAGTTGATTATGTCTATAATCTTTATGACGCTGTCACACCAGTGGGCACATCTGCCTGGTATGTCAGTATTTAACAGCAACCCAGACTTCAGCACAAACTGACTCCATGGTGGAAGTACCAGTAGGCTGTGAAACTCAGCACGTAGACAGCACCACCTGCCCACAGTGCAAACAGGGCCTAATCCATCAAAGTCCATAGTTCTAGGGAAGTCTTTCCATGTACTAACCTTGCTTCTTGGTTTCTATAGTTCTGCTTCTGGCTAGCTGTTCTTGTTAACAGAACCATGCCAGCCCAGGAGTGGGCTGTTTATCTTTTCTTTAAAAAAAATTTTTTTTTTGAGACAGAGTTTCTCTGTGTAGCCATGGCTGTCCTGGAACTTGCTCTGTAGACCAGGCTGGTCTAGAACTTACAGAGATTCTCTTGCCTCTGCCTCCTGAGTGTTGGGATCAAAGGCATGTGCCACCATCACCAGGCAGTTTTTGTAATTTAAAGCTCACCCTGAGAAAAATGTGGGGCTACATGAGAATTTCAAACACCCAGAGTAGTTGCCAGCTAGCCAGCTAATCAAGACTTCCTACTGGCTTAACACCATGTCCAAGCCCTCTTCTCTGGTGGCTCCGCCACATAAATACTGCAGCATGCAGGGCCTGGTGCTGGGCACGCCACTGCTGGTTCTCTGTGGAAGTGTATTTCTATTCACTCCAGACACACAAGACAACAGCACACCAAAAACAGCTCTACCCATGTCCAACTTGCTCAACCGGTGAATTTACTGGGGTGACATGGACCCTAACCACTGGTGATTCTACGCAGGCTGTTCTCTTAGGAAAAGCGAGAAGCTGTTTGCCAGAATGGAAGGAAATAAAGTGCTGTGATTTTTCAGGAGAGAATGGAACTCTGGGAAGGTGGATTGCTGGGGTTGGAACACACACGCACACGCGAACACGCACATGCGAACACCGCGCACACGCACTGTAGGGCCTGCTCTCTGGATGCGGAGTTTTCTGCATTGGGTGCAGACGGGTCAGAACCCTCCTGCGCTGGCAGCCCCAATGGGTATCTTTGGTTATCGCTCAGTGCTGCTGCTGTTGCTGACACCCGCAGACTGTGCAGCTCACTCGGGAGTGGATGTCTCTTATCTGATCTTGCTGTGTGTGTATTTGGGGGTAGTGGATGATTTTTAATATTGAAAAGTTAAACATCATGAACTGTTCCACTCACCGTCGGCTCAGACTATTACAGTCTCATCGTTTGCTAGGTCAGCTTGATGATGGGAAGATGGAAAGTGATGATAAGTGTGTGTTCTCCATGGCTCTCTGTTCTCTTCTGGGCATCCTGGGTTTGACTTTTAGTCTCTTTCTGGTGGCTACATGGGCACTCCGTGACAAGCACCCATTACTGTCTGTGTCTGTGTGTGCAGGTAGAGCCAGAGGTCACCCTTAGGGGGTGTTGCCCAACGTCTGCCTGCCCTGTGTTTTGAGAATCTCTTATTGGCCAGAAACTTGCAGATAGGCTGTGCTGGCCAGCCAGTGAGTGCAGGGATCCCCCTGTCTCAGCTTCCCTAGTGCTGGGAGTAGGAGTGGGGACCACATGCCCAGTTTTCAAAATGTGGGTCCTGAGGCTCAAACTCAGCTCCCCAGGCTTGAACGGCATATGCTTTACCAACTGAGCCCACCCCCAGCCTTGTTCAACTTTTAAATTTACATTTTATTGTTAATTTTTATTCTTCATTGACAAGTAGGCTTGTGTGTATTTACTGTGCACTACAAATTACTATGGAAACACCTGGCCGAAGCTAGCTAACATGTGTTAGTTTATAAAGCCGCTCTCTTTTTTAATAGGAAGAACTTGTAAAATCTATTCTCAGCGTTTTCTAGGATGCACAGCCTCATTTAAAGACCCTACTACATTTAAATTTCCCTGGAGAGAGGGTACTCAACACGGAGCGAGCAGAAGTCGCCTCCAGCTACATTATCTGGAGAGAACTCACTTGGCTGGAAACGCCTCTCTGGTTACGGTAGTTTTAAATGACAGAGGAGAGTGACGCCTTCAGATAATGAGTGCTTCCTGAACGCTCCTTGTATCTTACCTACTTCCCTTATTGCAAATGGTAGGAACTTCCGTAGGAGGAGACTGAATCTCTTTTAAGAAGGCCAGTTGATGAGTGAAGAATGAGCCGGGATTACTGGGCACCAGATAGCTCCCAGAAGGGCTTAGTGGCAGGATCTGCTCACTGATTTCTCCAGAGGAGCATGGACATTAGTGCATCCTAACCCCCCCCCCCCCTTGATACAGGATTTCCTGCAGCCTAGGCTGACCTTGAACTCACAAAGTAGGGGAGGATTGACCTCCTGCAGAGTCTCCTGCAGCCCAGCTCCCAAGTGCTGGGATTATAGGCCTGTACCACCACCCCCAATTCATGTGCTGGAGCTTCAGCCCAGGGATTCCTGCTCGCTTGGGTGAGCTCTCCACTATGGGACTGCCCTGTACACCCTAACTTCACTCTTAAAATTCAGCACCTCAGAGTGGCAAGATTCAACTGGCTGAGGACACGTGACTGCTCTCTACCAACGCAAACAGAGGCAAGAGCTCAGGGGACCTCCTGGGCCCCTCCAGCTTCTATCGCATGGGGACAGTCACTTAGATTTAATGTCCCCGAAGGACAGTGCCCAGGAGGAGTGGCGGTGACTCCTTGTTAGATTGCTGTTGCTAGGGGTGCCGCACTGAGGGAGGGGAGGGCTTCTTTCTACCAAGGCGGGAAGAAGTGTCAGGATGTGAGGGCTGCGTTCTGTGAGGAGACTCAAGATCAAAGGCAGAGTTATTACAGGGCTGAGAGTCTCAGAGCAGTGGCTTGTGATGATGGAAATGCCTTTGAGGAGGACCAAGTCCTTCATGTAACGGCTCCTTTAATCCCCTCTGGTTCGTGTGGATGTGAGTGCTGTTTCCTGTGGAAATAAGAGCCCATCTAGTTCCTGGGCTGCGGGTCTCTGCACCCCAGTCAGGCTCTGGTTGCCTGCTGCAGCAGCGTGGAGCTCAATAGGAGGGTCATCTGGGTCCCCATGAATCATCTCCACCTGGGGCTGGCCATGTCCAGGTACTGTGGCAAGGCAAAGGTAATTATGGGGCCTATGATGAAGGTGGCTGAGGGTCACAAGTGAAGTTATACCTGCCAAGAAGAGGCAGCATGCAGCGGCTCAGAGCTGAGACGAGACTTTGCGAAGGATGTCGAAAGCATCCATAACGCAGAACTTTGGAGACTTGGTCTCCCAGGGTCCCTACCAGGCTTGTTTTTATTTATAAAACTGAAATATATACCGCTGGGGACAGCTATCAGGAGCGCAGAAGCTGAACTCTGCACAGGTTAGTTCACAGACCCAGCAGTAGGGCGAAATCCACACCCCTCCTCATGTGACCACTGTGACCTCTGACTCTTCCACCACCTGGCCTTACCACCCTTGGGGCCTGCCCCTGATCAGTGCTTCAGCCACTGTGGCTTCTCTCAGTTGCTGAAGTTTCTCTTGCTTCTTTGTGTTTATTTGGGTTTGCCCCAGACCTGGGGCTGGCAAAGGTCTCTGCCGTTCTTGAGTCAGCTTACTTGTCGCTGTCCTTGGCTGGAGTTCCGGAGCTCTACTGCTTGCCTTCTGTGCCGCCATGTGCAGGCTGTGTACTATTAACCAGACCGGCACCTGTGACATCCTGCATCTGCTCAGCTCTACAGGGGCATCCCAGGAGCCTTATGGCTACTATAAGTCATCCAAGTTATGTGAAGTCCCAGGCAGTGCTGGGGCAGAGTCGGCTCTGGGTGCCAGGGTTCCCTCTGTGTCCAGTTCCCACCAGTTAGCTTGTGTCGCCGCAGCGTTCCTTAGCTCAGTGAGTAGAGGGCTTGATGGCCATACACAAGGCACTCCCAGAATGTGAGCCCTGAAACTGTGTTAATCAGGTGTAGTGGTTGAAGGCCTCTCTAACAGCCCCAAGCATGGGGCTCGTGCAGGTCTGGCCTTCTTCCCTTCTCTCTTTCTTCCTAAATAAACGGTTAGATTGCATTCCTAAAGCTAGTCCCCAAGGTCGATTCCCTTATTTGTTCACTTTCTATGCCTATCTTGTTTCTGAGACAAAACACTAAAGTCCAACCATCAAAGCACCAAGGTCCAGCAATCATTATTTGCCTACACTGGCTTACATATCCGATCAAGACTTACCAACTCAACCTTAAAAGCCAGAGACACCGGCTGCTGCCTTTGTCTGACCCAGGAGCCGACCCCATCCCCACCTGCTGTCCCTCCGGGTAATGAGTCTCCTCTGTGTTGAGAATTTGGTGTCTGGGTGTGTTCTGTGCCTACTCCAAGGCCCCTTCAGCTGTGCATGTGTGTAATTCCAGGGGACGTCGGAGTCCCTGGAGAAAGAAATCAGGGCTGGTCTGGGGAGATGGCTCAGTAGTTAGGGCACTTGCCCCACGTGTGAGGACCAGGACTCAGACCCTAGTCCCCACATAAATGCTGGCTGAGTGCTGCAGCCCACTGGTAATGCCAGCCCGGGTAGCTGCAGGCAGCAGAGCCCCAGAATAAGCTGTGTAGTGGGAATAGCTAGGTGGACAAACTGTTTGATTGAGAGATTTGTCTTAGTAAATGATGTGAAGAGCCATTGAGTATGATTTCCAGCGTCAACCTTGGGCCTCCACACACACACATGCATGCGCACCCACACCCATGTGCACCTACACATATGCATACCACTATAAAAAAAAAGGAATACAGTAGATCACTGTCATCTTTGGGTACATATAGAGTTTGAGGTCAGCCTTGGATGCCCGAGACCCTGCTTTAGAGAGAGAGATTCACAGAGAGTAGACACAAACACACAGAGAAAGACACATACACAGAGACAGACAGAGATACAGACACACACACACACACACACACACACACACAGAGCGCTTTATTTGTTTTGTATTCATTGTCTGTCCACTCAAGGGTGTCAGCAGTCTGAGCGCATGGACCCGATCTCAGACATGGCTTCCATCTCTGCTTCCCACCTCTGTGGTGAAGGTTGGGGCCGCCCCCAGAGGTTCTGTTTTCAAAATCACTTAGGGCTGTTAAAACTGAAGCCATTAAGAGGAGTCCCAGTGTGACCTGTCAGTTCTGCCTCTGGTTATATGCTTAAGAATGGAGACAGAATTGCAAAGGGAGATTAACTCCATGCCTGCAACAGCAGGGTCACACACAGGAGCCAGAGATAAGAGCAGATGCTACTGACAGGTGACTGGGCGCACAGAACATGGCCACACATGCCACCAAAGGGAAGAAAACCCCATCGCATGTTGTGACTTGCTAAGTCTCAGGGACTTGATGTAACCAGTGGCTTTGTTACTGTATGAGGGTCCTGGAAGAGCAGAGCTCAGACACAGAGAGAAGGGCAGAGCTGAGGGGAGGGGTGTAGAGCTCTCTAAGGACAGTGCTCAGTTTTTCAGAGAGCATCCGTCCTGGGATGTGTCTCCTAGTGTGAACACAGAGGACACTACTGAATAGGGCACTCCGCAGTGCGACTTTATGTTAGCCGTATTATCTGTTATTGTGTGTGTGATGCATGAGTGGACACGCGTGACATGGTGCTTGTGGAGGACAGCTGTGTGGGCTCTCTCCTTCCACCTCTGCAAGGGCCTGGGGATTTCACGATGAACTCCGGCGCCCACTCAGCCGTCCCCCCTGCTCTTAGTGGGAGTGAGGGGGTGTTGACATTCACCTGCTGCCCCCTACAGAGATCCTGACAGCACCCAAGATGAACCCTTGTCTGAATCATGTTTAAGCATGTGCTTAAATGAAATGAGAAATGCTTCTGTTTCATCTCTAGCACCAAATAACCTGGGCCTGGCGGAGTGCGTGCCCCTAATCCCGGCACAAAGGAAGTGGGGGCGACATGAGCCCTGGGCTAAAAGTAGCACACTAAAAATAAATAAAGAAAAATGTGTGTGGTTTGGACTCAGGGCATTGAAAGTTTGCCTCAGCCCCGTAAGACTTTAACTGTTTGGAGAAAAGTCTCCCCTCTCCAGTGTCCTCTCCATGGGTCGTCTTTAATGCTGTCTAATGTTGGCGCTTCTCAGATATCTGTATTAATTATCATTAAATATAATTAATTATTATTAATTACTTATTTTTAAATTATTTTTTTATTAATTACAATTTATTCACTTTGTATCCCAGCTGTGGCCCCCTTCCATATCCCCTCCCAATACTACCCTCCCTCTCCCATCTCCTCTCATTCCCCTCCCCAAGTCTACTGATAGGGGAGATCCTCCTCCCCTTCCCTCTGGCCATAGTCTATTAGGTCTCATCAGGACTGGCTGCATTGTCTTCCTCTGTGGCCTGGTAAGGCTGCTCCCCCATTAGGGGGAGGTGATCAAAGAGCCAGCCCCTGAGTTCTTGTCAGAGACAGTCCTGTTTCCCTTTCTAGGGAACCCTCTTGGACACTGAGCTGCCATGGGCTACTTTTGTGGAGGGGTTCTAGATTATCTCCATGCATAGTCCTTGGTTGGAGTATCAGTCTCAGAAAAGACCCCTGGGCCCAGATATTTTGGTTCTGTTGCTCTCCTTGTGGAGTTCCTGCCCCCTCCAGGTCTTTCTATCTCCCCATTCTTTCATAAGATTCCCTGTACTCTGCCCAAAGTTTGGCCATGAGTCTCAGCCTCTGCTCTGATACCCTGCTGGGAAGAGTCTTTCAGAGGCTCTCTGGTGTAGGCTCCTGTCCTGTTCCCTGTTTTCTCCCTCTTCTGATGTCTATTCTGTTTGCCTTTTGGAATGAGGATTGAGCATCGTACCAAGGGTCCTCCTTCTTGCTTAGCTTCTTTAGGTTTACAGATTTTAGTATGTTTATCCCTGTATTCTTTTTCTCTATGGTGAACCGGGTGTTCCTTAAGGCAGGTCTTTAGAGGTGGGTGCATTTCTTCAAGTGTCCACAAGGTGGCAGGCCAGGCACTTGGATTTTGCGAGCCACTCGTGGTACTTAGAGTTTTTGTGTGGCTTGAGGGGTGTGTCTGTAGGTGAGAGTGGATTTCAGTTCATTTGAATAGTCAAATGATCAAAGGTAGACCTGGGTACATTTAGTGCTTGAAAACTCTGAATGGCCAGTGGGAGGGTGTGAACCTACAACAACAGGTGAAATCTTTGGATTTGTCTGTCCACTTTAGTCTTTGAAAGATGGAACACAGCTTATTAAAAATGAGTAACTTTAAAAATATTTAAAAGTTTCAACTTAGAAAACCTTTCTACCCAGTCCCACTCATATCCCTGTCCCTCCATATCCACTCTTCTCTTTTATTCTCTTACTGCCTCACCTCCAAAAGAAAACAAACATGTAACCCCCCAAAACAGAACAAAAGAAACAAAACAAAAAACAAAGGCCCCGCCTCACTAGGGAAGCTGTGGTGTGTCATATGGTATACCCTTTTGCCCAAACAGCTTTACTTGCAAATGAGTCTTTGGTCTGGTTCGGGGCCTCTGGCTCCTGCTACACTGTCTATACCGGATCCTCACTGGGGCTCCTCTTGGTTGTCCTGCTGTTGCCTGTGTCATGGAGATCCTGCAGCTCTGGATCTGCAGGACCTGCCCCTTCACACGCTCTAGCAGATGTTGGGTAGACTATCTCAAAGCCCTAGTGTGTAGTGTGTACTGTGTGTGTGGAGGGGTGTGTAGGGGTGTGTAGGTATGTGTGTGTGTGTAGGTGACAGGACACCTGTGCGTCCACCTGGGTATTGAACTGAGGTCACCAGGCTTGGTGACAAGTGCATTTACCTGAACTCTCTCACCTGCCTCAGAATACTTTACTTTAAAATGTTACACAAATGTACATTGTAGATTGAGCACATTCCCCTATACCCTCTTCCCTCTCCCCTTTCCTTCGGGTTAATCCCACCCCTAGATGACTTTTCCTCTGCTTTTATGACTCTCACACAATCTGACCTGTCTACATAAAAGCTAGGAACTACACATGAGAGAAAACTTATGATTTTTGTTCTTCTGAGACTGGCTTAATTTGCTGAGCAAGCTTCTCTCCGGGTGAACGCATTTCCTGACAGTGACACACTGTGTTCTCTTCATGGCTGAAAAAGAGCTCCATTGTGCATGCACACCACATTTTTATTGAGCTGTAAGCTTTCACACATGTATATGTTGTATGATGAACGTGTTTCCTCACGCTTCCCACCCTCTCCTTTCTTGCCTCTGTCTGTCAGTCCCCTTCGTCACTGTGGACAGTTATTTCTACTTTCAGGTCATAGATATCTGTCTGTCTGCATGTGTATATGTGTATACGTAAACACACAGTAACATATATATGTAAAAATCTAAGACCTATAGTGAGAGAAAACATGGGCTATTTGTCTTCCCGAGACTGACTTAATTGTATTAATATGCATGTGTCTGGTTACATTTATCTGTGTGCAGAAGACACAGCTTCCTCATTCTTTGTGGCTGAAAGCATGGCACGTTCCTCATGCAGCCCCACGTTGCTTGGTTCCATAACTTAGCTCTTGTGCAGAGGGCTGCAATAAACATGAGTGTGAAGGTATCTCTGTGGAGTGTTGGCTTGGGGTCATTTGGGGAAGTGTTCAGGGTTGTACAGCTGGGTTATACATAAGATATATTGTTTTCTTTTTTCGTGGAAAATCTCCGTATTGATTTTCACAGTGGCTGTTCTAGTGTGCACTCCTGGTATGCCACATTAAGAAGTTTAAACTATATTGGGTTGTTTTTAGTGTGTGTTTGTGTGCACCATGGTGCCTGTGTGGAGGTCAGAGGGTATGTAATAGAGGTTGGTTCTCTCCTTCTCTCATGTGGGTCTTGGAGTTCTAACTTCGGCCCATCGACACATTGGAACCTCTATCCTCTGAATCACCTTGCTGGTCCATGTTCCACGTTTAAAAACTAGATCTTTAAAAACATAATTTAAACATGCTGTGTGTTCATGACTTGGGCCACTTCTGGGGCTTTCAGATACTTTAGAACTCCTGAGGGCCATGAGGAGAAATACAGCACAGCAGAAGGCTCTCAGTGAGCACAGGCTTGGGGCAAGGCAGTTCTGGCTGGGATTCTAGGCCAGTCTCTCAGGGACTGCAGTTCTTGGCACAAATCCCTTTTGCCATCTGAAGCTTGGTCCCTCATGTGGGTACAGGATAGGAATTCCAGCATTCTGGGAAAGCAGAAGTACTCACTCAGTCACTCAACCCACATGGACAGGATGGTGAAGATAATGAGACAGTTAGGTACCGTACCTCACAGTTGGGTGGGAGACAGGCATGTTGGGGGTGGGGTGCATTGCTTTGTTTCCAGAGGAAAGGTACCATTTTCGAGTGGTGCTGTGCAGGTTGGGAGACAGGCCAAAGTGGGAGAGTCAGAGGACACTGACATCCAGGCAAGGACTCCCAAGAGTCTAGGCTTGTGGTTTGCAACAAGCAGAGTTTACCAGCAGAGATGGTTAGCTGTCTGCTGTTTCTGTGACCCAATGGGTAGGGTGCTTGCCATGCATGCCCAGAGCCCTGGGTCTGACCCATCCAGCCTGGGTTTAGCCAGCATGATGATGCTGTATTCACAGCACTCAGGAGATGGAGGCAGGAGGACCAGACGTTCATGGTCATTGGTGGATGGAGAGTGAGTTGAAGCCAGCTTGGGCTACAGGAGACCATGCCTTAAAACCAAATAAAAACAAAACAAACCAAAAGTCCAATAGGACAACAACAAAAAAAAAACCCAACAAAGTATAGAAGGAATTCCAAGGACTCAGCACTTCTGGGTTAAGACAGGCTTAGCTGTGCAGAGCTGGGCTGATGTTCATGGTGAGATACTGGTCTGAAGGTACGAAGTGCATGCTTTCCTGAAGGATGGTGTGGCCCACAGTCCTCACCACACCAGTGGCATGTCTGCTTCCACCTGCCTGCATGGCTGTCTTCCCAGCCCTGTCCCTGCAGGCAGGAGGTGGGCAGCCCATGCGGCAGTGTCTAGAGCTTTGGCTTATGTGGCTCAGATAGCTGTATTGTCTTTCTCTTCTGGGGGGCTGAGACAGCTCCAAGGCTGTCCAGGAGAATGAAGGGAAATCCAGGGTTTGCTACACTGGGCAGGCTTCATTTGGGGCTCTTAAAACGTTCTTCATCAATGTCATGCACATACGTATTGAATTTTGGTCATTTCATCCCATTACCTGCTCTCATTCCTCTCCATCCCTTTCTCACAGAACCTCTCCTCCCCAACAAGTCATTTTTTCTTTTGTAAATTCTATTTTGTGTGTGTTTGTGAATTTGTGTGTGTGTATGTGTATTTGTGTGTGTGTGTTTGTGAATTTGTGTGTGTGTTTGACCCAGTGAATTCAGTTGGGGTTGCTTGTATGAGCATGGGGTGGGAGCTATTTACAACAGTGATACCCCAGCAACCAATAATTGCCAATAACTCCTCCCAGGGAGGGGTGTGGTCTTGTGAGACCTCTGCATTAGGGGTCTTCTTGGGAAAGACCTTACAAGGCCTATAACATGGCTGGGGCTCAGAGCCTGTCAGGGAGGCTGGCTAAATAAGTATTTGCATGCAGGGCTTTGATTCTGAGCCATGCTTGGCTCTTTCAGAGAGCTGCATGCAAATTCCCTCTAAAGTACCATTTTCCTCAGACATAATAGAGAACTATTGTTGGGGGCCGTGAGCCTGGGGTTCTGTGATAATAGCATTTTCACGAAGAAAAATCACATCCCCATCGTTTGCACAGTTGAGAACATGAAACCTACTATTGAGACATTCTGGTTAAAATGAAGCATTATCTGGTAAGATGGGCCTACCTGTGGGAGTCTATGGGAAGGCAGGTGAACAGGGGTCTACAGGTACTATTGGAAATGAGTTGGTAAAAACCATTTGTCCATCCAAAAATGATTAAATGCAATCATAGCTCTGCTGAGAAGTCTTGGCCTCACCTAAGTGGGAAGCAAAAGTGGGTAATTCACCATCATCAAAAAAGGACAGAGGAGAATGGTGAGCGGTGAGGAATAAAGGGAGAGGAAGGAAACAGGATTCATGAAGTTTGGACAGAGGTGCCAACTAAGAGGAACAGCCAGCCTCTAGAGTTCCTTTTAGGGGCTTAACTAGGGCTGATGTCATCTGTAGGCAACAGTGGATTGTTAGTGTGATTGTATTATTGAATATGGGCGACACCTGAGTCAGGAGTCAAGCACCGGGAAGACAGCTGCTGGTGGAGGGGCCCGGATAAAAGGCTTAGAGAGAGACCACTGTGTTCTCTGTCCTTGGACAGAGGTGGGGGCAGCGGTGGCCCATCCCACCACCTCTTTTCATCCCCACTGCACTAACAATGTTATCTTGAGGACTAGTAGACATCCTCAGAAGAAGAGAGAATGGTGTAGCCAGTGGTCCCTGCCTCTGAGACTCATATGTGGATCTTAGAGACCTGAAAAGCTGGGGACCCCCCCCCCCCGACCATGTAAGGCACTAATCACATCTCAGGAGTGGAAAGGTGGCTTCTGGCTTCCTGAAGCTTGCTGGCTGGTTCCAAAGTACAGACAAGTGTGGAAACCACTGTGGTTCCCTGTGTCCATCATGCTTCTCTGATAGTCACTGAGGCTGGCCAACTTCGAAGCTTCTCTCCTCTGATCCTCAGTTCTCACGTTTTCTAGTCTCTCCTCTCAGGTGACTGGGTCTGAGTTCATGTTATTTCATTCTTAACTTCTTCAGTATAAACCTAAAGAGTAAGAAAAGTAACATTATCACCACACAAACATACAACCAAGCAGTGATTTCATCTGATGGTTTGTTTTTGAGATTCAGGTTTTTAGACTCTTATTTCTCTCCCATGTCTTTAATTTATTCCAAATGGAGAAATGATGCCCTCCCACCCCCTGCCATAATTTTGAGGTGAGGGAATTGGTAAAACCCTGTTGTCAGGCTGGGTGAGGAAGTCCTTTTCACTGTCTACTCTTGTGGGTGAGGGACAGTCACAAAGGCATATAAGTTAACTGGTCTTTTAGTGACTGTTGGCCGTGGGGGCCAGGAGACACCTGTATGACCAGGTACTGAACTAAGTCCCTATAGTTGTCTACATCTCACATGGTGGAGACTCAGGAACACTTAGCTGGGCTTGGCTCACGCACTCCTTCGTATTCAGCCCAGGACCCTAGCCCACAGCAGGAGTCCCTCACGTTGGGTCTCCCACCTCAGTGAAGCCTGTCTGGAAACACTGGTGCATAGGTGTTTTTATGTGTTTCCATGGTGATCCTAAATCCTACCCAGTTGACAACTGGGATAAACATCGTAGCCACCTCCATCCTTTCCCCAAGGGGCCTGGCCTGTCATTCCCTGTGATCGCTACGACTATGCTGGCGCACAGTTTCACAGCTCAGGCCACACAATGGGCCCAAGGGCAGGTCCAATACCCATTTTCAAAATGCACATTATGTAGTGAAAACGACTTAAAACATTCATAGATCCTCAGTGTCCAGAGTGGAATAAGACCATGACCACGATCAGATACAGAAATTGAATGGATTTAGCAGTGTCCTTGGTAAACTCTGAAAGATCAAGACAGACCAGTGGCCAAAGCACACTGTAACTGAAATAATGAGGAGGCGGGAAGCAGCAATATGTTGGCAGAGAGAAAGAACATGGATTTCAGGGAGAATCAGAGGTGCACTGAAGGTGGGGGAAGACCAGCCTCAGAGCTGCCATGTCTGGTCTGTCTGCCTTCATGTCCATTCCCTGTGCACTTCACACTCGCGTCCTGAGGGAACCTGCTTAGTTTGTTGGACTCCCGAGGTGGGGAGACCCTCCATTCCTCGGGATAGACACCAGACCTCAATAACCCACAAAGTCAAGAGCTCGATGCAATCAGCAAGAGGTTTAATTAGTAGCCGGCATGCCGGGGCTCTGCACACAGCCACCACGCAAGGGGGTGGTACAGAGCGGCCAGCAATGGAATCACAGAGTTTATAAAGGCAAAACCCACAAAACAGGAAGGGGTCTAAGGGTGAGGGACTTTCCTAACGGGGCAGTCAGTGATTGTGCTAACTAGGGGACTGTTAGAGATTGTATCCATAGCTACAGAAGGGCGTCTCTTAGAAACGTTTTGTATCAGATCTGGGTTTGGTATTGTATCAGATCCGGGTTTGGTAATGATTAAAGCTCACAAGTCTCAGTTCCCATGGTTAGGGCCAAGTTAAAATTTTCCATCCTTACAAGTTCATCTTTACAAACAAGGCGTACTGTCTAAGCCAGTGGTCCTCAACCTCCCTCATGCTGCAGCCCCTCAATACAGTTCCTCTTGTTGTGGTGACCCCAACCATAAAATCATTGTTGTTGCCACTTCATAACTGTGATTTTGCTACCGCTATGAGTCTTAATATAAATATTTGAGTTTTCTGATAGTCTTAGGCATCCCCCCTGAAAGGGGTTGCAACTCACAGGTTGAGAACCACGGGTCTAAGAATATCGCTGACTCGTAGACTGAGGGATGAGAAGAGATCTGCAGAAGGCCTCTCTTGACCTAACCCCACTGGCCCGCTGAATATTTCAGGGGAAGGAGCTGAAGCTGCAGAGGAGAGGACTTGACCAAGGCCTTCTGGTTTCCTGACTCTAGTCCAGGGTCTTTGGGGTTTTCCAGCTTCTATAATTCTTTGGGTTTTTCTTCATTTCATCTCTGGCTTTGAGCCTTATTATCAAGCTTGAAGTGTTTTTGCTTTCTCCGTCCTTTGCTTTGACTATTGCAAACACTGGGTAGATGCTTAAAAGATGCTTCCCAGGTAATGCTCTGGGAAAGAGCATTTGAGGAAGAGATTCGAGGAAAGAGTCTATTGGAGTCTTTGTTCAACTATTTATTTGTTTGTTTGTTTTGTGTGTGTGTGTGTGTGCGCATGCACATGTGGAAGTCTGAAGACAGCTTGTAGGAGCTGTATTTTTTTTTCTTTTTTTCTTCAGCATGGGAGTTCGAGGGACCAAACTCAGGCTTAGCTGAGAATGCCTTTACTCAGTGAGTCACATCACTGGCCCATGGCCTTGTGTTAACTCTCTTGATAGTGTATTTCACAGATCAAATTCAAACAAAAATCTTCCTTTCATAGCTTTTACTGAGTCTTTTCTTTTTCATAGATGATGTCTTTGTTGTGTCTAAGAAATCTTTTTCAGACTTAATGTCGATTAGATTTCTCTCCTGTTATCTCCTGGTGTTTGTATAGCATTACATTTTACATCTTGACCTTTGCTCCGTCTTGAGTTAAGTTTTCATGAAGGGTGTAAACTTTAATTTTAGGGTTTTAATTTTGCATATTTAGATCTAGCTTTTCCAGAACCGTTATTTGTAAAGATCTTCCCCCAACCCCCATTGTGTTGCTTTTGATAGTTTTTCAAAGACATTGACTGTGTTTATATGAGTCACGTGTGGGATTTCTATTGTGTTGTTAATCTACTATTACTATTGCTGTTATTATTATTCTTCAATCAATGCTTCGTTGTTTTGATTAGTATGGTTGAATAACATGAGTTTCCCAACTTTGTTCTTTTTCAATACATTGCCCATTCTGTCTCCTTTGTATCTCCAAATAAAGTTCAGAATTCAGTTTGTTGATACTGATCCATCAATGTACTGAGATTGCATTGACTCTAGATCAATTTGAGAAGCGCTAATGACTTGTCATTATTGAGAGCTCCTATCTTTACACAGTTTCTCCATTTACTTAATACTGTTTTGATATTTTTCATCACAGTTTTGCAATCTTTCATGTTTAGATTGCACATATTTTATTTAAATTACACTTACTTATTTAGTGTATGTGTGCATGTATGTGCACTACCGTGTGTGTGTGTGTGTGTGTGTGTGTGTGTGTGTGGAGACCAGAGGACAACTGCTAGGAGTTGATTCTCTCTCTGCACTATGTGGTGTCCAGGGATCTTGGTGCCTTTTATCTGCTGACCCATTTCACTTCCCTGTATTTTCTTATATTTAATACTTAAATATTACATAGTTTTTGGTGATAATACAAATGTTATTCTTTAAAAAAATAAATGATTATTTTACGTGTATGATTGTTTTGCTTCCATGTATTTCTGTGTGCCATAGGTGTGCCTGGTGCCTGTGGATATCAGGAGAGGGCACTGGATCCCCTGGAACTGGAGTTACAGATGGTTGTGAGCAGCCCTGTAGATGTGTTGTCCGTGTTTTTAACCGCTGAGCCCTCTCTTCAGCCTGTGCTTTTAATTTTGAATTCAACTATAAGAAAACTCAGCACTGGGATGCCATCTGGTTCAAACCTGTGTGTGGTCTTAGGCTGCTATGGTTTTTGTGAGCTCGTACGTGTATCAGTCCTGTTGTGTTAGCTGTCCCTCCCTGTGTTCTCTCTCTTACCCCCATTTTTCCTCCCCCATCTTTGTTTAATGTGTATTAACCTTACATCCTATAAACATGCTCAAAATACTTATGAATTCCAGGAGGCAGTTTGGTGATTCATTCAAACTTTCTAGTAAGTGATTATGTTATCTGAAAACAAAGATGCTTTCTTCCCCTCCTCTTCTCTTTTGTACACTTTTGTTGTGATTTTGTTCTCATTGCTATAGCTATATCTTCTAGAGTTTTGCTGAAACATAGAAGCAAGAAGAGACATCTTGTCTTATTCTTCATCTTTGTAAAAAGATTTGAATTTCTTACCATTCATTTCATTTCTTTTACTTAAGAAAACACAAATCTTTATTCTATAGAAGTAAATACATCTATACATGTATACATACATGCACATGTATACATATACATGTACATACACACACATATATATGTATGTGTATATATATGTATAAATCCCCAACAAATGATGCTATAAAATATGGAACACTTCACAAATTTGTGTGTTGTCCTTGCACAGGGCCCATGCTAATCTTCTCTGTATTGCTCAGTTTTAACATTTGTGCAGCAAGTATTATCGAGCATTAATTCTCTTCCAATCATTGCGTTATATGCAGGAATATAGTAAACTTTCAGCAGTCTGGGAGTTTAACTTCTAGAGAGGAGAAGTTGATGAAAGTAAATATGGTCCATATTTTCTTGCTAGGTCAGAGATCACTGAGCTCCACAGCCTGGGAGGTTTAGGCAACAGCGTACACAGTGTTCTGGAGCAGAGAAGAACAGTACCAAGGTGTTTGCAGACACATTAGTTACTATTCCAGTTACTGTGACAAAAATGCCTGAGAAAGGTAACAAGGAAGGAAAGGTTGATGTTGGCTCACAGCTCTAGGATACAGTCCATCATGGCAGGAAGTCAGGGCAGCAGGAGTGGCAGGGGTGGGAGGCGACTCTCACATTGCGTCCACGCCCAGGAAGTGGAGAAAGACAAGTAAGTACTGGTGCTCAGCTTGCTTTTTCCTTTTTATTCCACTCAGCACCCCCATCTATGGAATGTGTCCCCCATATGTAGTGTGGACCTTTCCACCTCAATTAACCCAACCCTGAAATGCTCTCACAGACACGCCCAGAGGTTTATCTCCTCAAGGATTCCAGGTCCTCAGACATTGACAACCAATATTAACCATTACGACAGGGCCGTCTTCTTTGAGACCTCTCTGCTTGGGTGGTAGGTGCTAATCTTCTTGTGCCTTCACACGCCAAAGCATCCCTTTGTCTCTACCTATGTCCAAGTCTTCTCTTGTTGGCTTGGAATCTATCTCAGTAATTCCATGTTTTTTGCTCACTGCTTATTTCAAGAAGTCTGCATTGCATTCTGAGGTACTAGGGTGTTAGCCTATACATTTCCAGAGGGATACAATTCAGCCATTGTTTAGATTGAAGTTAAAAAGTGGTTTGCGGTGGACTTGGAGGGGGCGGGGAAGAAGGAGATGAGGGAGGGAGTGGGAGGGTGGGAGGGAATGGGGGAGGGGGCTACGCCTGGGATTCAAAGTACCCAACCTGTGATTGAGATAAAAAAAAAAAAAGTGGTTTGCATGTAGGTATAGCCTGTGTTGGTTGTTTACACCTGATTCTTCTGTCCGTAGCAAAAGAGTGGCTTTGGTTAACAGAGTGACCCAAAGGGGACACTGAGTTCTCTCTCTCTGAAATTACATGGGCTAGCTGGTGATTAGAATTATGGCCTAGGCATCATGAAAATGATACTCTAGGGCCTGAAGCGATGGCTCAGTAATTAAGAACACATATTGCTCTTGCAGAAGGCTCAACTTTGGCTTCCAGGGCCTTCATTGGATGACTCTAACTCCATGCCAACTCTAGTTCCAGGAGATCCGATGCTCTCTTCCGGCCTCTGCATAACCCTACACTCACATGCATACAACCACACACATACACACAAACATTAACTTGAAAATAAAACAAATCTTTAAGAAATGATGATCTAAACACACCCAGGCCTTGTCTGTATGTTTGGCAGCTTGCCGGTGATAAGTGAGTTATTTCTGTGTACAGCAGCTCAGGGAAAGTCTGCAGCCATTCCGTGCAGAAGCACTAAAGCTGTTTCTCTCCCCCATTTAATCACCTCTTATTTTGCTGATAAGGTTCCAGTGTGAGCAATTCCTGCTGTTTTATGTATTCTGTTGCCATGTGGCTCATTGGTTTCTCTTCATCTAAGCTTCTGTGATTTTACTGAACAAATCACTTTTCTGTGTCACCATAAGTTCTCAGCATTGACACGCCAGGCACGAACCCAAGCACGTCCCCACTGAATCAAAACTCCTTTCTGTGCTGTATTAGACTGGCCTTTTGAAATAAGGTAAAGATTCTGTGATGCTCTATTTCAGGTGTTAGCTTGGTAAGTCACCTGAAAGACACACCTCATGGCATACCTTTAGGCATATATATTGGTTAAGCTAATTGAGGTGGGGAGACTTCCAGATTGTGGGTGGCACCATTCCATGGGCTCCGGTTCTGAACTGAATTAAAAAGGAAGAGAAGGCTGAGTTCCAGTGTTCGTTTCTCTCCGCCTCCTGACTATGACTGCAGCCACTGTAACTCCATTGCTCTCTGCTGGCCTCTGTGGGTGTCTGCACTCATGTGCACTAGGCATACACAGACACACTCAATATACGCAGCTGAAATGAAAGCCCTGACAGAAAGAGAAAGGATTCAGATGCACGTCTCAGGAAGCCGTGGGCTGGCCTGAGCCATTATGGGGGAGCGAAGAATGCTTTTCATTTGTGATTTCTGTTCCCCTTTTCTTTTCTGATTTAAAACCCATATGGGAACTTCTATGTTCATTGACTGGTTCCTGAAGCAGTGTTAATCTACTAACTGAAAGTCTATTAGCTGCTAGGAGCAAGGTTTATAAGTGAACCCCCTTTTCAAAAAAGCCTGCATTAGTCTAGAAACTTCTGGAAGCAAATGCCAATATAGGATTAAGTATGCAAGGGCCTTACTTCAGCCTCTCAAGCCTGCAAGAAGCAGAAGTTAACAGACAACAAAAGCACCCTCCTCTCTCTAGCCATTGAGACCCTGGGTGTAACTGCCCAGTCTTTTCTAATAATCGCTTAAGGGCCCTGGGTGTAACTGCCCAGTCTTTTCTAATAATCGCTTAAGGGCCCCTGAGTCTTGCTTTCTTATTTATTCATGGTCAGAACAATTTTAAATTAGTTTATAGTGACAGGCTTCATGTGACAGTTCCACACACAAATATAATTTTATTTCATTCTTATGTATCTCCTGCCGCTACCCCCGCAGTTTCTTCCCCTCCTTCTTCTTCCTGAAAACAGTCCTTCTCTGTATGGCACATACATTCCATCACCCTCCCTTGATTCCCTTCCCTTTAAACCTCTTCCTCTAGCCTTTTTACCTTTGTGCCATTTGCCCCCTTGAGTCTGGATTATTTCACATAACATGTTGTCCTCCAGTTTCATACACTTTTCTGCAGATTTCATCATTTCATTCTTTATTATGGCCAAATAAAATTCCATTGCATGTATGTACCATGGTTTCTTTATCCATTCATCTGTTGATAGACATTCAGTCTGCAAATAGTGCAGAAGATGTGCAAGTATCTCTGTGGTGTGCTCTCTTAGACACGTTTTTTTCTCTCTCTCTTGCACTCTCCCTCTTTCTGGTCGTTCAAGACAGGGTTTCTTTGTGTAACTCTGGCCGTCCTGGAATTTACTCTGTAGACCAGGCTGGCCTCAAACTCACAGAGATCCGCCTGCCTCTGCCTCCTAAGTGCAGTAATTAAAGGCATGTGCCACCATTGTGTGGCTTTGTTTCTCTTTTTTATTTAATTTTTTTTCATACAATGTATTTTGATCATGTTTCTCCTCTTCCTCAACTTCTCCCAGCTCTTAGCTCCTTACTCACCCAAATTTGCACTCTCTTCCTCTTTCTCCCTCAAACACCTGCCCCAAACTCAAATCCAAACACCTTAAACAATATACAAAATAAGGCCAAAGAAAATAAAATAAGAAATGCACACACACAAACACACACACACCATGGAGTTTGTGTTGGACAACTACTCCTTGGAATGGGGCCTGTTTTGGGGTGTGGTTGGTATATCCAGAAATACTCCATTGGAGAAAACTGATTTTCCCTTTGCCAGCAGGCATCAACTGCAAATAGTTTCTTGATTAGGAGTGGGACTCTGTCCATTTCCCTTCCTGGTGCTGGGTTCCTGTCTGTCTTGAATCTGTGCAGGCCCTGTGCATGCTGCCACAGTCTTTGTGAGTTCATAGGTGGACCAGTCCTGTTGTATCTGGAAGACACTGTTTTCCTTGAGTCAGCCATCCCCCCTGTCTCTTAAATCTTTCAGCTTCCTGTTCTGCATAGATCCCTGAACCCTGAGGGGAGAGGTTTGGTGAAGACATCTCACTTAGAACTCAGGGCTCCAAAGTCTCTCTGTCTCTGCACATTGTCCAGCTGTGGGTGTCTGTGTTGGTTGCCATCTGCTGCAAGAGGAAGCTTCTCTGGTGAGGCACCGATCATCTATCAGATGTGTAATTGGTAAAGATCTTACATTTATTAATACATGCCCCAGAATGGTGTGAATAGGTCACATGGAAGTTATACTTCCAGTTTTTGAGAAACATTATACTAATATCTGTTTTGGTTTCTTTGTAAACTCAGTTGTGTTATGTCAATATGTTTTTGTTTTAATCCCAGGTATGGGATTTTAGTTGGACTTTAGTCTGCCAACAGCTGATAATTGTCTCGTGCGGGTGTGGCCTTTGACATCTGTTAGTGGCCTGCCTCCTGTGGCTCCGAGAGGGGTGTGGTCTAGGGCTCTGAGGATGTAAATACGAGATCCCAGAAAGAGAAAGCATGCTGTGAGGCCAGTGGCAGTTTGGAGAGGCCAGAGATGGACAGTGTGGCAGTTTGGAGGAGACAGATGGAGCAGTGGCTTGGAGGAGACCACTGGCTGTGTTTGCTGTTGACGGAGATTGGCACAGCCCTAAAAGAACCCGTCAACCCTAAACAGCCAGAAGTGAAGGGGTCTGTGGCCCCTCTCCCCACCAATCTCTCTCCTACTTAGGGCTGGGAGTTAGAAGAGACAGACTATAAGGAGCCCCAAATAAAATTGAGTTTAAAAACGAGAGCTGTAAATTTTCCCAGTGGCTGAACCAGTTGACACTGCCCCAGCGATGAATACAGGGTTCAACAGCTGGCATTGGTTTTCTTGATGACAACCACTATTCTTCCTGGTATTACATGGACTCTTAAAGCGTTGTTCATTTTCATCTTCCCAGCAGCTAAGGATGCTGAACACTTTTCAAATATTTATTGGTCACTTGTATTTCTTCCTGTGAGAGCCCTGTAGTTAATTTATTTGTCCATTTATTGATTGGTTAATTTTTTTGGTGTTTAACTTTTGGGGTTCTTTATAGGTTTCAGACATTGGTTCCTCATTGTATGCCAAAGCCCTGCTCCATTCCAGGCTCTGTTCCCTCTGACGGCTGTTTCCTTGGCTGTCCAGAAGCTTTTAAATTTCACGCAAGCCCATCTGTTAACTCTTGGGATTATTTCTGGGTCTTCGTTCTGCTCCACCTGTCCACCTGTGTGTTTCTGAGCCAGTACCACTCTTCGATCCTTCCGATGGTATTGCATACTAGTTTGTGCTCACCAGAGTCCCTTTCCCAAAGTCCTTGCCTTTTCCTATATGTTGGAGGGTTGGCCTGTGATTTTCTCTAGCGTAGTCAGACATCCAGGCTCTACATGAAGGTCTTTGATCCATTTTGAGTAGACTTTTGTACAAGGTGAGAGAGATGCATCTAGTTTCCTTTTGCACCTAGATGTTTTCCACCTTGTGTTGAAGAGGCTGGTTCCCCCTCTAACGTAAGCTTTGATTCCGTTGTCCAAGTTAGGCTGCCGTAGCTGTGTGGGCTTACTTTTGGCCTAAGCCTTCAGTTCCACTGGTGTGCACTTCTGATTTTGCACCAGGACCACGCTATTTTTTGATCCTGTGGTTTTGTAGTGTAGTTTGAAATCAGGTATTTTGACAGGCTTGCCTTGGCGGGTAACACAAAAGCCTCCACGCTTCCACACGGATTTCAGGGCTGCTGCTTTCTAGTGCTGTGAAGAATGTCATTAGAGATTTGATGGGGACTGTGTCAAGTCTGTAGATTGGCTTTGTAATGTAGCGTTTTCACAACATTAACTCTGTCATCCCATGAAATTAAAGGTCTTTCTATCTTTTAGCATTTTCTTCAATTTCTTTCTTTAGTGTTTTAAATTGTTTTCATTACAGAGGCCTTTCACCTCCTTGGTAAAGTTTATTCATAGGTTGTTTTTTTTTTTTAATGTTTTTTATGCTATTATGAATGAGAATATTCTCTCCTAATTTTTGTCTCTGCCAGTTTGTTATTGGTATATAGAAATTATTATTATTATTATTATTATTACTGTGTGTGCATGTGCACAGTGCATGTACACGTGTCCATGCAGAGGTGCACGACCTTTACACTTGCAGTGTTCTATCAGTCTCTGCCTTATTTCTCTGAGACAGAATCTTACTGAACTTGGAGTTAAGCTGGCAGCCACAAACTCCAGCAACCTCCCTGTTTCTGTCAACTGCCTCTCCTGGGTTCCAGGCATGTCTGGCCACACCTAGCTTTGTATGTGGGTTCTGCAGATTGGCACTCATGTCCTCGTATTTATGCAGCCAGCCCTTCTCTCTCTGAGCCATCTCTCTAGCTGAGGCCCTGACCTTTACAATGGATCCATTCTATTATCCCAGGAGGGTGCTAGTTACTGTGACAGCGGGTGGCTGAGAATGAGAAGGGACCTACCTGCTGTCCTTTCTTCCTTGTGTACCCTCACTGGCTCATACTGCTTGGCCCTCACAGTATTTGTGCCTTGATTCTTCAGGACATGAACTGAATAAATTTCTATCTATTATAAAGTACTCACCCTGTGGTATTCTGTGATAGAAACAGAAAACCAACAGGTGGGGCAGATGGGGAATGGAATTGCTTTGCCAGTGCCGAGAATGGCAGATCCCTAGTTTTTCTGCTTGCTCCCAGGCAGCAGACAGCCCATAGGCATGCTGCTCACAAATACAGTAGTCTGCCCTAACAGACAAGAGATCTCTGTGTATGATGAACAGGAGGGGATGGGTCTCCCATAGCTAGCCTCTGCTGCAGCTGACTAGGGTGGAGGCTTGCCCTACTTCCTTTTTCTGTTCTTTCTATCCCTTCTTCCTGCCGGAGCTGGAAAGTGGGAAGGAGGAGGGACAGAAGAGCTCTTCCTTGAATTGCCACCTGAGTCACATTCTGGTAGATATTTTTAGTGAGTCTTTCAGTGATGCTCTGGTGAGCTCATTGGGAGTTCTGTCTGGGGCCTGCTGTGGCATCCTTGGTCCAGACTCTGTAGTCTCTGACATTTTGTCTCACATTGTCACACTACAGGAGGCCTCCCACCCTCCCAGGCAGCCTTCCGGGCAGGATTTAAGTAGATCCTGACTGCCTTCCCTTACGATCTGCATCTTGTCCCAATTGAACCTTATGTTGCTGTCCAGTCTGGCTGTATGCATGCTGCTCAGTTTTGTAATCAGTAAATGCTGCCTGGTATTTTGTGACCTTGTGGTGGCTCATATTGATTGTCAATTTGGCGGGACCTGGAATGACCCAGAAGACAAACCTCTGGGCATGTCTATGAGGGGGTTTCTAGAGTGCATGAAATGAGATGGAAAGACCATCCAAGGTGTAGACAGTACCATCCCATAGGCTGGGGCTCTGGAGTGCACAAACAGACAAGGCCAGTTGAACATGAGTAGTTGTCTTTTGCTGTTTCCAGACAGCTGGTCCATGTGAGCAGTCATGTGACCACCATGCCTTTCCCATCATGGTGGACTGTACCCTCAGCCTGTGAGCCAAAAAACCCCCCAAAAAACCCTTTCTCCTGTAGGTTACTTTTGTCAGCTGTTTTCTTATAGCAACAAGAAAAGCAACTAAAGCAGACATTTTATGCCGCTCAAATGGTCCAGTAGTGCCCTCAGGCTAGGCTCAAGATCAGTTCAGGTACAGTTCACAGCACTGAACAGTTTTCCTCTAGGCAATTGCTTCATACATACCTTCTTACATTTACTAAAATTTTTTTATGTTCCCAAAGTAAATAAGCTCTGTTGGTAATGGGGATCACGAGTTACAGAGACAGACCCATGCCATTTCCTGTAAAATGTTCTCCAATGGAAGTCATTCTACATAACCTCCCTCTATCCTTCCCTCCTTCCTTCCTCCTCTCTCTTTCTTTCTCTGTGTGTTTTGAGTCAGAATCCCATTCTCTAGCCCAGCTTGACCTAGAACTTGGGATCCATGCAGTCCAGACTGACTTGAAACTTAAAATTATTTTGTCTCAGCCTCTTAAGTGGTGGAGTTAGGGGTGTGTACCCTGTCATCTGGCCATTTACACTCTCTTTCATGTCCAATATTTTCAGTATTGACATCTCAGTTGGCATGGACAGGAAGAATCCTATTAGCAAGTCTGGGCTCATGATACATGTACCATGCTCCCGAAACCATATGACAAACCCAGTCTTCAATTTGATGGGATTGGGAACTGTGGCCTCAGGAATGTGTTTATAAGGTGAGGACAGAACCCTCACAACTGAGGTTTGTAGCCTTGCAGACATCTCCAGCAGCCCAGCTTGTCTTGTAAACATGAGGGCTGGAATTTGAGTCCTGGAACTTATGCAAAAAGCCACCGTGACTTCTGCTTGTAATCCAATCTCTGGGGAGGTGGAGTCCTTGAGATGCCGGCCTGTCATTTACCCCACCTGGTGAGTTACAGACTAGAATGAACCGTTTCAGGAAACAGGGTAAACAACACCTGATGAATGGCACCTGAGGTTGTCCTTTGGCCGCTACATTCGTACATATACATAGTCTCATGCATTCACATACGTGTTCACATGCATACACACACTCACATGTATACACACATGTGCACAAATGCATACACATAAACACACGCACACACACAGACACATGCACAACAGACCACAGGGAATTCACTTGCTCCCTCCTCTGTGTCTGGACTTTAGAAGAAGATTGTCTCCTATTAACAAACCGGGATGTGAGCCCTTCCCAAACTCAAAAACTGCTGCTGCTTTGATTCTGAACTTTCCAGTCTTTTCATGGTGAGAAATTTCTGTTCGCTCTAACCGTACAATCTAAGGTGCTCTATTATAGCAGCCTGAGCAGACCAAGATCCGCCCCCATCACGGCTTCTCTGAAGGTTAGACAAAGAAGGCGCCTGCTCTTCTTGGCATTGAAAAAGAAAGGAAAAGCCAGCGATTGTTCCGGCTACAATAAGTTCATGTAATGACTTACATAATCCAAACAGCTGTGAGAATGGAGAACCAGCTCACAGAGGAGGTTGGGTGAATCCACACTAAGGGGCAAACTGCTGCAGACTGTTACAGTCTATGGAAAGTTCTGGAAACACCTCCACGAAGAGGCAGCTGCCATTACTATGCTGCTTCATAGACTGGTGGTTTTTTTTTTTTTACACTTATGGTTGTGCAAAATGTAAATTCTCTGGTGGCTGGCAGGCGAGCGGAAAGCCGAATCACACGGGGTTCATGCATCATCAAGGAAGGTGTGCTCTTACTCGAAGCCTAGCGGCCCCACATCACAGCTCTCCAATGGCCCCTTCCGACTCCCTGCGGAGCTGAGCGGACCCTCGCTGGGCAAGGTGCTGACAAAGGACATTGGCTGGCTTCCTGCTCAGCGTTCCTGGCTTGGTTCCTCTCCCTCGAGGAAGCCCTCCTGGAATACTGGCGCGTTCTTGAGCAGGAAGCATACAGAGGGAAAGGCTGCAACTGTCTCTGCATATTTCCTTCCTAGGGGACCTGCTTTCTCTCTGTGTTCTGTTGCCACACAGACTCTGATGTTGGCTTTGATGTCAATATGACAAGACCACAGGTCACATAGGGGACGCACCTCTGGGTGGGTCTAGGAGGATATTTCCAGGTAGAATTAACTGACGGAGAAGAATGACCTGGTGGCGCCTTCTTGTTTATGTGAGCTGCAGATATAAAAGTCCTGGGACAGCCAGAGCTGTGTGCGCCTGCCTGGCCACTCTCACTTCCTGATGGTAAGTGCATCTACGCCGTTGCTGCTGCGACTGCCCCCACCATCCCTCATTGCCATCAGACTCTAGCTTCTTCAGGCTTCTGAATGGGAGGAGGATCAGCGGTTCCCCAGGGACCATGTAGGCCTTCAGCCCCACTTCTGAGGTGACTCACAAACGGTTGCTGGGATCTCAGCCCCTGAGGCATGCAGACACCTCTTGCTAGACTACTTAGACACTCCTGCTTGTAACTCACTCTAACACACCCCTCTGCATAGCAGGTATATATTCTATCCACCCTGTTCCTCTAGAGAATTATTCGAGGGACTTTTTGTTGCTGTGATAAAGCAGCTTAGGAGAGGGAGGGCTTTATCTGGCTTATATGCCCAGGTCACAGCCCATCATCCAGGGAAGGCAGAGCAGGAACTCAAGCAGAAACTTGACCCAGTAACTGTGGGGAATGCTGCTTAGTGGCTTGCTAGGGCTCATGATTAGCTAGCATTCTTACAAAGTCAGAGCACCAAGCCAAAAAAGGTGTGACTGTTAATAGAATGGTAGGTCTCATAAGGTTTGTTATTAGCTCTATAATTATCACGGCACAGTGTTATCCAACCCGCCATATAATCAATAAAGGACACAGACACCTGATAGACTTTGGAATGGCCTTATTTCACCCAGCAACATGGCAGTTATTAACCCTCTAAATTATCCTTATCACTTCTAAGCCCCATCCCAGGCCACATGCTTTAACTATTCCTATCTGGGCTACCTCCCACCCCCAATCCCAAAATACTTGCTAATGTTTTTCATCTGGGCTAGTTCCTATATCCATGCTGGCCATGTGCTTATTTCCACACTAACCCATCATGGCTTCCTCTCCTTCCTTCCTGTCTTCCTCTCCTGTCTTCTTCCCCTGATTCTCCTCTGTCCCCCAAAGCCCAAAAACCTTAGCCATGCCTACCACATTTGCTGAATTGCCTGAGTGTGCTGGCTTTTTATTGGTTCAACAGCAGCAACTTTTTAGGCAAGGTTACAAACATCATTTTAGGGTATGGGAATGTCTGCTTGAGTCTGAGTCTGGGCAGCAACCAGATATTGGGGGCCAGTAATTAGCACCAGACCAATCCCCAACAGACAGGTGCTTCCCACATTGTGCCAGGCCCACCATCATCAGATAGCAATCAAGACAATCCCCCAAAGACATCCCTACAGGCCAAAATGATCTAGATAATCCCTCAGTGGAGAATCAGGTGCCTCAGGGTTGTGTCAAGTTTACAGTACAAGCGAGCTAGGGCAAGATCCTGCCTCATACCCTGTCTAATGTCTTCTGACTGTTGGCTGGGTCCCTCTCCCTCCAGGAAGCCTTCCTGGATCACTGGCTCGGGGGACATCTCTTTGTGCTGAGTCTGAGTGCTGCCATTTACTGCCTTGTGTTGCTGCTGTGTTGACGCTGTTGTTGCCATAGGTACCTTTTGGAAAAAAGCTGAAGTCTACATTAAAGATAATTTCTCCAAAGAATGCCCAGCTAGACACAGGAGTGGGAAACGACAGCGGAGCTAATATCTCCTGCCTGACCCCGTGGGAGAATCTAGCTCGTCTCTGTTCTTCAAGCAGCCACCTCAGCCTGAATGTTGTGATTCTGATTTCCTCTCTTTTATTTCTAATGCGTCACAGATGCTGAAGCAGCTTTGTGTGATGCGCTGGGTTCCCAGCCTCCTTAGAAGCCATTGGTACTTGCTCCGCCAACAACCCAATCTTGAGGGGAACCTGACATATGGGAGTAAAATACGGTGGCTCTCTCTAGGGGACACGTGTGACTCACAGCATCTCCTGTTAGAACCGAGGCTGGTACAGAAGAGACACGTGTGTGTGCGCATATGTGTATGTGTGTACATGCGTGTGTTTACGTGTGCGCACGTGTGATGATCAACACAGCAGGGAGGGCTGACGAGGAGTGGAGGATTTGGCCGCTTCTGGGCAGAGGAGCTTTGAGGAGATGGGTGGATGCCTAAAGAGGATTTTAAAAAGGCTTTTCTGTGGATTGTGAGATGTAATCCGTTCTTTTCCCTGGCAGTGTCCTTTAAGAAGAAGCCTGGCAGGTTTGGAGACTGGCAGTTCCCAGCTGGGCCCAGAGTGCTTCCTGGCAGTCATGGTAGGGGATGCTGGCCAGGGGAAGAAGGCCACGAAGGGGCCCGCTCCTGTGTCACAACCTGTAACTTACGCATTAACCCTCGGTTAGAGCACACCTTTGCAAGGTCCATCTTGGTTAGCACACATCTTTCAAGGTGCATCTTAAGTGTTTTGACTCCACTATTTAACCCTTTACTGTACCCGACACCCATCGCCTGCCTCAGTCTTCCAAGCGTAGCTTTTATTGTGTTGCCTGGTCTTCATGCTGTCATCGTTCTCATTATCCATCTCAGAAGTCTTTTTGAAAGCTAGCATCCCATGTCTACTCCTCAAATTTGTTTTCTAGTATTTTCCTGTCACATCTGCCTCGACCAGCAAGGAAAGACACGACACACGAGCTCTTCTTCAAGCAGTTTATTCAGGAGCCTTGAACAATCTTCTGCCCTGAGGAGAGCCCGTCCCAGGAATAAGTACCACTGAGCCAGCCAACCTCGGGTAGCCACGTGGGAAGTGCGGATAGGTACACGAAAGAGAAGGCAGATCATTAGACACAGTACAGCCAAATAAGGAGTTGTTTATCACAAGAGCACTCGCCGTCAGGGTGGCGGAAGGCGGAAACCGGAAACCGGTGCCATCTTTAAGGCGCCTCACACGCAGCTCTCCACATTTTCCCATTTTTTGCAGCTTTTAATTTTAGCATGTTTTAAGCTAGTGTTTACTTCCATCTTTTTACTTTTTACTTTCCCCTGCCTGCTAGACATTTTGGCTGATCTTACAGATATGGCCGTGTAACTGTGTAGACGCCATCTCATCTTCTTACCTCCTACTGTCTGCTAAGGTAGTCATCACAGATATTTAGAGGTCATTCCTGTCAGTCAGCCACAGTTCTAGCCGTTTTGTCTCTGAGCTGTTTTAAGTGTCTCAGTGCACACTACCATGCTGGTGCAGTCACTGTTCCTCTGTTGCCTGGACTATGCCTTGGCTTCTTGATGGCTCTGGTTCCCTTCCTTCCATTTTACACTCTACCTACAGCACAACAATGCAGTTTTCCTAGCTCAGCAGTGTGCTTTAAAAAGGTTTGTTTTTATTTATTTGCATATGTGTGTGTATCTCCCCTGCCCCGGAAGAGGGCATCTGATGCCGTGCCGTGGGAGTGGTGAGTGGCTGTGACCCCCCACAGCGGGGACTGGAGACCGGAGTTGGGTCCCTTCCAGAGCAGCTCACCCTCTTACTGCTGATCCAGCTCTCTGGTCTTAGCATAGTAACATTTTTACAACATAAACATATACTTTCTCAGTTAATTTTAGGTACCAAATTAGAATATATGACATTTGCAAAAAAAAATTACACGACTTTAATATAAACTCCCCATATCTAATTGTTTTGTATTTCATGTTATTTAAAAACTATTCACACCATAGAAAGCTTTATAATTTACCTGAAACTCAGCAGTATAACACTTTAAACAAACCTGTGTACCCATCACCAGCCTTTTGCCATTACTAACAGCTCACAAAAAAGTTTTTTACTTTTAAAATTCAAGTAATTAAACTCACTAAAAAGTTTTTTATTTTTAGATTCGATTAATGAATTAATGTTGTGTGAATGTTTGTGCAGCGTGTGTGTCGGTGTGTGTGCGGGTGTGTGCCTGTCTGAGTGGAGAAGTTTGTGCAGCCACATGCTGCTGTCAGCTGTCCTCCACGTGCTCCCCTTCGGCGTTGTTTTTGTTTGAGGCAGCGCCTCGCTGAGCTAGGTTCTGAGCCAGGTTCTCACTGGTTGATGGGCAAGCAGACTAGCGAGCCTCAGGAATCCTCCCGTCTTCACTGAACAGGAACACGATTACAAGCATGTGCCAGTACACTTGGCTGTTATGTGGATGCTGGAGAGCAAGCCAGGTCTTCATGTTTGCGTGGCAAGCACCTCACGGGTCCATCTCCCCAGCGCACAGCGGTTTTTATAGATCTCCCTCTTGTCTTTGCAGTACGCGTGAGTGGCACTTCTCTCCTTTGCAATCCCCAGATGTCCTGTCATTTCTGTGCTCACTCTAAACCCAAATCTGGGCTGCTCACTTCGCTGCCTCAGACCCGTCACACCCCTCTTCCCATCCCTTCACAGCCTGTACATGTCTATGTCTCCCCTGAGGTTATGCTCAGTTAGGGCGAACGAGTCCTCAGTGAGGGTCCCTGGGCCCTCCCCCCATCTCTCCTTGTATGCGGCAAGGTCAACAGTCAACAAGCCCAGCAGGGGGAATCTTTTGTAATCAGGCAGCAGAACTATGACAATGATGGCGGTTTGGCTCAGAGGATAGTCCTGTGCGACAGCCTCCCATCTCAGTTGGGCATTCCACCCACATTTGCACCGCTCACATTTATACATGTGTACGTTATAGGCCAGAGTCAGAACAGGATAGCTCCTTCCTTTATTCCCCCTGAGTTTGGGTCATCTCGATATGTTTCCCAAATCCATCCATTTTCTTGCAAATTTCAAAACTGTATTTTTATTTATAGCTGAATACTATTTCTTTTTTGCATGTATATCACATTTCATTACTCATTTATCTGTTGATGGACAGCTGAGCTGGTTACATAATCTTGCTATCATAACTAGAGTAGCAATAAACACGGGTGTGTAGATGCCTTTGTGGTAGGATATGGAGGTTTTTGGTTTTGTTTTTTAAAAATATGGCCAGGAGTGGTGGAGCTGGGTTATGTGGTAAATCTGTTTTTAGTTTTTTAAGCAACCTCCACAGTGGCTGTGCTCATTTGCGCCCCAGCAGCCGTGAAGGACTTCTCTTGCTTCACATCTTCTCCACCTTCATTGTCAGATTCATTCTCAAAGTGTTTTCATTTGCATTTCCCTGGTGATTTGGAATGCCACACACCTCTAAAAGTGGTTATTGGCCATATGCGTTTCTTCTTTTGAAGACTGTCTGCTTGTTGTATTAGTTCATTTGTTGATTGGCAGTTTGTTTTCTTGGTTCCTTCCTTTGTTCCTTCCCTCCCTCCCTGCCCCTCTCTCTCTCTCCCTCCCTCCCTCCCTCCCTCCTTCCTTCCTATTATTTGTACAGCATTCTGCCTGCATGTGTGCCTGCACGCCAGAAGAGGGCACCATATCTCACTGTAGTTGGTTATGAGCCACCATATAGTTGCTGGGAATTGAACTCCGGACCTTTGGAAAAACAGCCAGTGTTCTTAACCTCTGAGCCATCTCTCCAGCCCTGCTGACAGTTTCTTTTGCTGAACAGAAATGTTTAAATTTTATACAGTCAGATCTGTTGATCCTCAGGGTTGGTTTCTTTTTGCTACTGAAGTTTTGTTCAGAAAGTTCTTGCCTAATGCAATATCCTGAAGAATATTTCCTATGTTTATTTTTATTTTTTCAACAATTTCATCATTTCAGATTTTAAGTTTAGGTCTTTGATCCATTTCAGGTTGATTTTTACACAATCTAATTTTATTCTCCTCCTGGTGAATACTCAGTTTTGTCAGTAGCGTTATGTTAAGTAGTCTATTTTACTGCATGTGGCTCTGTGGTTTATCTCTACATGTCCTCCATTTTAGTCCATTCTAGTCCATTGGGCAGTTTGCTTTTATGTCTGCCGGTGCCTTTGTCCCTATAGCTCTGTAGTGTAATTTGAGATGAGATACCTCGACACCTGCCGCTGTGTTCTTAGGTCTTAGGATTTAGTTAGTTTTTGTGCTCTTTTGTGATGACACAGAAATTTTAGGATCATCATCTTTTTCTAGGTCCGCAAAGTGTGATCTCAGAGTTTTGATAGGTTTTTGCATTGCTTCTGTAAATTAATTTTGGTAGTATAGCCATTTTCATGAGGTTAATTCTGCTGTCACATGGCATCGATGGGCTTTCCATCCTGTAATGTCTTATTAATTTCCCTTTTTTGTATTTCGAATTTTTTATTGTAGAGGTCTTTCATTTGTTTGGTTAAGTTTATTTCTAGGTACATTGTTCTTTTTGCAGCTATTGGAAATGAGGCATTTTCTTTTTCAGAGAGTTCATTGTTGGTATGTGAAGGCTAGTTTTTCCTTTTCATGTTGATTTTGTATCCCGTAACTCTACAGTATTTATTAGCTCTAAGAAGTTTCATAAAGACTTTATAGCTTCTTTTATTTATAGAATCATGTCATCTGCAAATAAAAATAATTTGACTTCTTCCTTTCCTATTTTCATCCCTTTTTGTCTTTCTCTTACCTAATTGGTTTTATATTTCAAGAACTGTCTTGAAAAAGTACTTCCTCCCTGCTGACAGGGGTTATTTCTGACATGGACTCAGATGCCTGCTCTTTGATCCCTTCCCCCTGGCAGTGAGGCCTTGCCAGGCTACAGAGGAAGAGGATCCAGGCAGTCCTGATGAGACTTGATAGGCTAGGGAGGAGGACTTCCCCTTCAGTGGACTAGGGGAGGAGGGTAGGGGGATGAAGGAGGAAGGTGGGGCTGGGAGGAGATGAGGAAGGGGACTACAATCTGGATATAAATGAATAAATTGTAAAAAATAAAAATTAAAAAGAAAACTGTATTTCCTCTAAAATCAAGAACAAGATGGAAAAGTCTTTCAGTTTGTTTCTGTCTAGTATAATGCTGGCACAGCTTTGATATTTATCACCTTTATTATTTTGAGATATGCTCCATCTATCCCTAATGCCTCTAGATTTTTTTAAAATCAGGAAAGCACTTTGAACTTTGTTAAGTGTTTTTTCAGCACCAACTGAAATGATTATTTGGTTTTTGTCTTTAAGTTTATTTATATAGTATATTACATGTCTTAATTTACATATGTAGAACCAAATTGCATTTCTCAGATGAAGCTTCCTTGCTCATGATGCATAATCTTATTAATATGTTTCTGAATTTAGTTTGAAAATATTTTGTTTATAATTTTTGCATTTCTGTCTCATTAATTGATTTGTGGTTTCCTTTTTGTTGTGTCTTTACCCTATTTTGTTACCAAAGTAATACTGCCTCCATAGATCAAGTCTGGTAATGTTTCATCTCTTTCTATTTTGTGGAACAAATTAAGAAGGATCAACATTACATTTTCTTTGAAAGTTTGATAGAACTCATCACTGAACCCTCCCCCTCCTTCTCAGGCTTCTTTTTCTGAGTAGAGTCTTGATTATAGCTTTTATCTCATCATTTGTAATGATTTATTTATAGCCTTTAGATTCAATATTAGCAGCTCATATGCACTTAGAAATGCATCCATTTCACCTAAATTTTCCAGTCTTTTAGAGCATTTTGAAAACTTACAGTCTCTGCTTCTGGACTAAGGATGTCATGTGACCTCACACCTCGGACGCCATTCCTCTCCAGCCGTGAAGACTGTACCCTATGAGGCAAAACAGAATCCTCCTTTCCTAACTTCCTTTTGTCAGGTGTTTCCTCATATGAGTGAGAAGAGTAACTGATACAGTGTGGGATATTTATGTTTTCCCCACTGTTAATTATGAGAAGTAGTGAACGGCGATGAAGCTGATGGAGGCCTTCGGGGTATTCTGCTGCTCTAGGCTGGAATGATCCATGGTGCACCTCACCATCCATCACTATCCACGATTGCTGTTCACTGTGTGCAGTCCGGCAAGAAACTGGGCAAACCAGAAGCATTTATGGATACACCTTCCTGCTTTGTTGCTAGGTTGGGAAATCTGTATGGCATTAGAATCTTCTGTACTTTTGGCTCCAAAAATTCAGAGCTTTTCTGGGCCAATGACTTTTTTTTTCTTTTCTTTTTTTGTCCTGGCACTGAGAAATCTGGGGAATTATTGTGTAAGGCCTGCATGTAAGGAGATCATATCCATACACACAGCCTGGCTCGCACCCAGTCCCTGTATTAATTAATTTCTTGTTGCTCTGATAAAATACCTGACAAGCAACTTCAGAAAGGAAGGCTTCATCTGGCCACTGTTTGCGGGTACAGTTTATCATAGTGGGAAGTCATGATGGAAGTTCAGCACCCTTTCTCCTTTTTATTCAGCTCAGGTCTCCAGTCTTAAAAAAATAATACTGTACACATTTAGGGAGGGTCTTCTGATCTCAGTGAATACAAACTAGAAAAGCATCTTCCAGAGAAGTGTCTTCTTGCTGGTCTCGATCTGCTGGAGGTTAACGTTAGTCATTGCAGATGCACACGGCTGTCCTCGGATGTGGGCCAGGGTCTGACTAGCGGCTCTCTCTTGCCGTGTGAGAGGCCTGACCATGGAGCATCAAGCACCTGCCTCCCCAGTGGGGCGTATTTTATCCCTTCTCTTGTACTCGTTCATATCTGGTGGATTAGGGAGCTCAGCTCTGCTTCCCTAAGATAGGGCAGGGTTTTATGCTTGCACAGAGTCTCTTTCCTGAGAATATTGTTCAAAAAATAGGCCATCCATTGTAAAGGAAATTAGCTAGTAATTAAATTTAACTGGAAGTTACAGTATTGGTGCTTTCATTTGGAGACAGTATGCTCCCCTAATTGCTTTATTGCTACAGTTACCCTGGCTGAAGATTATTATTATTTGTGTGTAAGGGATAGTGGTGGAAAAGGTTATATTTAATAAGTTAGATAATGAATTCTGGAGTTGAATTTTTTAATTGGCAGAGGCGCTTCTTCAAGGGGAAACTTTCCTTTGTGCCCTTTTCCAGGTCTGTCTGACAGAAGTCAGCTTGGTTTCACTCCAAAGTCATTCTGCGTTGCCACCTTGTGGGACCTTTTGTAAAAGAACAGTTTTTTAAATAGACAAAAACAGGCTAGAAGAAAACAGCTAACTGATGCTTTTCATTTGTGCAGCCCATGGGGACATGTGGGTGAGGCACAGCAGTCTCCTGTATGTACCTCTTCCTAATTCTGCTCCTCTGCCCAGGGCCTTGAGAGGGGAGTGTAGGCTAGACTACTCCTTGGTGAGCAGCCTCTTCCCTGCCAGACCTGGCTACTGGGGCAGCGTGAGGGAGAGCTGAGGCCAGCAAAGTCGGGGAGGGTGGAGCTCCCGCTGAGATTTGGATTTATCTTGCCCATAGGAGATGTTAAGTGAGCAGATATTCTTAGAGGCAACAACTTGCATCCTCTGTGTGTGGGTTCCTTGCATGCCTTACATTTTTCTTAGCTTTATGATCTGTTTGGGTAACCCAGTTCTGAGGAAGAACAAAAACAGCATGGCTTCTCCACGTTGACCCTCACTGTGTCTTACTTAAGGCTTCTAGACAAACCAGCTGTGTTTGCTACTTTTCTCATCACCGTGGCCAAATACATAACAAGAAGCACCCTAAATGAAGAAGAGTTCCTTCTGGCTCAAGGCGGAGGGGACACAGTCTGTAGTGGCGGGGAGGCAATGGCAGCAGGGGCAGGAGGCAGCCTCTCACCTTGCATCCCTAGCCCGGAAGTGGAGCTGTGGAACAGGAATTGGGGCCAGGCTATAGAACCTTAAGGCCCACCTCCAGTGACCCACTTCCACCAGAGAGGCTCCACCTCCTAAAGGTTCCGTAGCTTTCCTAAATAGTGCCCCGAACAGGGAGACAGATGTTTATGAGGCTGAGGTGGCGATATTTCACATTCAAACCATAACATTGACCAAGTGAAGATGGAGAATGTTCTCAGAGATGTCCTGGATCCCTGCGCCTTCTTCATGGGGTGTTTTTTTTTCTTTATAGTTCTGTCTTTACATTCAAAGGTTCCTATATTCCTTTACAATAAGGTAATTTATTTTGTCTGAAGGCCCACAGTGATGGTACAATGACCCTTTCCTAATAAGAACTTTTCATGCTGACTAACTTGTCCTTAATTAGGTAGTGCAGGGACCAGGCAGCCAGCTCAGGGGAGCTGCTCTGTGTCTTTGTTCAGAAATTGCCCATTGGCTAAAGCTAGCAGCCGGCTTCAGATGGAAACCTTGCCGAATGAGGATGACACCAGGGTCATGCCTCAAAGCCCTGCCTTAGTACAGTACCTGTGAGGTCCTGGTAAAGGAGAACAATTTTACAAACAAGAGAAAAATCAGAAGTAGCCAAATAACAGCTCAGCCTTGGAGATTTCTTAAGGAGTCAGAAAGGACCCCACAGAGTACATTTTTAGCTGGTTAATAAGGAAGCCAAGTGCACTGGGCCCTGTATATAATCCATGCCTACACTATATCAATATATAATTACCACATTTTTCCCCAATCTGCCCCTGGGAGAGGTGGCAGGTAAAATAGATTGAGGAGAAAATAATGGTGCTTGCCGCACAATATATTAGATTGATATCTGTTAATACTTGAGCAGGCTGCTGGCAGGATGAATGGCGGGCTGGGAATGCTCTCGTGCATTGAGACAAAGTGGCTATTTAAGCTTTCTTCCTTAAGTACCCGGCGTAGAGACAGCAGAGAATGGGAAGGTAAGCTCTCCATGTCTTAGGGTTTGGAGGGCTTGCTCCGTTTGTCCAGCGAGTGGGCTAGTTTTATGTCAACTTGACACCAGCTAGAGTCGTCTGGGAGAAGTGAACCTCAGTTGAGAAAGTGACCCTAACAGATTGACCCATGGGCAAGTCTGTGGCTCCTTTTCTTGGTTGGTGATTGATGTGGAAGGGCCTGTCTCACTGTAGGTGGTGCTACTACTGAGGAGGCGGTACTGGGTGCCATGAGGAGCAAGCCAATCAGCAGCACTCCCCCATGGGTGCTTCATTCTGGCTGCAGGTAGCCTGGGTGACAATGGCACCATGGGTCAACCCCAAAGGTGGGAAAGACTTAGGTGCTGCTCTCGACCCTGGAAAGACTGGAGGGAGACAGGGATGGAAATGTCAGGTTTTCACACAGCATATGACTAGGTAATTCTGCATCCAGGTTCTTGGCCCGACTTTCCTTTATGATAGACTACAAGCTGTAAGCTGAAATAAACCCTTTCCTAATCAAGTTGCTTTGGACAATTTTTCATCCTAGCAAAAGAACCCCTGACTAAGAGAACAAGGGTAGGAGAAGTGCTCTGTCTTTTTCCTATGAGTGCCTGGCAAAGCATTGATGGGGTTTTTCGGGCTTTTGCTGTGATGGTTTGTGATGTCAGGGACTGAACACAGGATAGGTTAGGCAGCCAGTCTACCACTGGGATATATTTCTGGCTCCAGAACAGTCAGAAGATAAATGTCTATCCCATGAAAGAGTAAGCAAACAAGGGGATTAGTAAATAAATGAGAGCCATCATGCTGGATGCTTCATAGACTCATCCGCACTTATTTAAAATCTTATATATCACTATGAGAAACACGAGGCAGTCTTAATTTTAAGTGATGAGTGTGAATTCTGGTTGAAACATTAAAGAAATGTGACATATTTTGTGATGAGCAAAAGATCAGAGTTCTGAAAGCATGTGTATGCTCTTGGTAGTTATAAAGTCACGTATGTATATTTGAGTGTGTTTGTGCACGTACGCTTGTGCATATATAAGTAGAAAGCAGATAATAAGCATGGGTGTCATTCCCAGTAATGCCATCCACCTTGGTTTTGAGGGAGAGCCTCTGGCTGGTCCAGCTTTCTGAAAGTTGTACAGAGAGCTTTGAGGGCTGTTACTTTTGTGAGTCACTGGCCACACTGGGGTGAGCATTTTGGTGCTATGACTGCCTTTGGGGCATCTATGTGCCTCTAAGTAACCCCTCCTCCATACTCCTGTAAGCTAGCCCAATGAGCTCATAGGTTTGCCAGTTTGAACTTTGACAGAATTGCTGCTTTGGTATCAGCTGGTATACTATCTCGGGTAAATAGGCTTTTTCTACCTCTCCTCAGGAAATGTAACACAATAGGAGGCTGGTGATATAGCTCAGTCGGTAAAGTTCTTGCAACATAAATATAGGGAATGGAGTTTGATTCCTAGTGACAATGTGGAAAAAAAACTGGCATGTTACTTGTACACTTAGAATTACATCATTGGGGAGATAAAAATAGGTAGATCTCTGGGGTTCACTGGCCAGCCAGCCTAACCTAACCAGTGAATTCCTGATCAATGAGAGACCCTGTCTCAAAAAACAAGGTAGATGTCACCTAAGAAACAATACCCAGTATTGATCTGTTGCTCCACATATAAATACACACACGAATGCCTGCCCATACATGGACACACACGGACATGGACACGGACATGGGCACCTTATAAAAGAAACTCTATTCTATTTTTTATTAGGTATTTAAAATTGTTAATATTTTTGCTAGCATTTATACTGTGCATATAACTGTGTATGTGTGTGTGATGTGTATACATGACTGCAGACATGCATGTGAAGATGTGGATAGAGGACAAATTCCAGAAGTCTGTCCTCTTCTGCCTTGTTTTGAGGCAGCATCTCTCTTGTTTCTGCCTCGCTGAGTGTTCCTGGCTCACCGGGCTGTGAGCATCAAAGCAACCCTCCTCTCTGCACTTACGGTCTTGCTGGAGGCCATGCTTATATGCCATTGTATCTGGCACTCAGGTAGCCAGGTCTGCATAGAAGAACCTTTACTAGCTAAACCCTTTAGCCAGCCCTCCACCTGCTCCCTGTCAGTGGTTTAATCTCAAATGCTTTGTTACAGCAGCAAAACATTAACTAGGACACTTTTGATTCTGATATAACTCTCAAAACTGTGGTGAATATTTGCACTAAGTTGAATAATGCGGAGCCGAGTCGCGCTGATAGTCTTCTCCCTTTTACCTTTAACTGGATTCCGTCAATGTCAGTAGTTGAATGTGTGTGTGTTGGAAGGTTTTGTTTGTTTGTTTGTTTGTTTTTAATTTTTTTGTAGATAGCTGGGGGAGGTGTAGATAGCAAGGCCTTTGTTGGGCAGAGGTTTACTGCTAAGATTTTTTTTTGTCCTGAGCCCCTATGGAACCAAACTTGAGATGCACACTGAGTACTGTGTGGGTGTACGCATGTTCACGGTGTGGCTGCAGGGAGAGTTCTTCCAGGCTGTCATGGGAATGAGAGAATGGGCACATATGGCAGAGGAGGTTAGTGGTATGAGGTGGAGACCAGGCTCAGGGGAACCACAGCTGTGGATTCGTGACTAACCAGCAGGACCAGAAGCCTGTGTGCATAGTTCCTGCTCAGTTGCTATGATGTGAAGGCTAGGAAGGCCCAGGGCGCCTGTGATGTCATTAGAGCCAAGACAGCAATGTGAGAGTTTGAAAGAATGAAATACTGTGTGCTGACACCCTTGTCATTAGCCGTATGATATTTTAAATGCTATTTGTGTATGTGTGCTTGTGGGTTCAGGTGAATGTGGAAGCTAGAGAAAACCCTGAGTGCTGGTCCTTGGACGCTGTCTACTTTAGTTTTGGGACAGCATCACTTGTCTGGAACTGGCTCTCACTGGTTAGACTAGGCTAGCTGGTCAGTGGGCCCTGGGACCCTCCTGTTTCTGTCTTTCCACTGCTAGGATTCTAAGTGTGCACTCATATGCATAGCTTTTGTTTTTTTTTATTTAAGTGGGTGGTGGGGTTTAAATCAGGATGCCACCAGACCAACTCTCATTTTGGGTTGACAACTAAACCCTTTTGACCCATGTGCTCCCATCTATGCAGTGAACTTGATGGTACCTGCTTCATCTAATTTGAGATAACAAAATGAAGGACTATGCACAAAGCCCTTAGGGGAATGCGCAGTGCAGTGTGGCAAGCACGTCTTGTGACAGTTGTGTCATGCACCCACACTAAGGCTTTGTGCATCAGGATGTCTTTTAGTCTCCATGAGCCTTGGTTGGGGTTACAGAGCCAGCCACCAGTGGGAAGCTTGTAGCCATTAGTTGCATGCTAATTCCCGCTTCCCCACACCAGACTGCAGCCATGCCTTCTCAGCCCCCAGGCTGGCTGCTTCTCTGTGTTTAACTTTCTATTCCTTCCATAAGAACTTTGATGTGTGTTTTAATGGGATTTCATCCAAGGCAGGGGCTGGCTACAAGTCTTGCATTTCATATTTGTCTGCCTGTCAATCCATCATACCCTACAGTGATGGGTACCCACTGTGCACCCCACTTGGCCCTGGGCTTGGCATAATCTATGCCTTGGCACCCATAGGGACACCATATTTATAGCACCCTGTGTGTTTGTCTCCTGCCCTAACCTTGAAATGGTGGCTTTAAATGATTTTGTTAACCTCGCCCAGGGGACACAGGAGTGCTTCTTTCCATTCCTTTCTCATCCTGTTTCATTTTTCTGCAAATGGAAGTTCTCTGTCTCCAGGGAAGAGCTTTATCATCATAGTTCGCTGACACCCCAGTTGGAACCAAAACGTGTGTGTTCCAGCGAGAGACTCCTGGCCTGCTTTTCTTGAGGCAATGGCTTGCTGCTTGGATTTAGGAAGAGAGGGGACTTCTTCATTGAGATGGAAGCTGTCAGCTTGCCTGAGCCTGAATCACTGTGGGGAAGCTCCTTGGGTGGTAGTTCCTGGAATCCAGAAACCCTAATTCTAGCATTCTGGGATATTGCACCAGGATACTTGTTAGGTGTTGAGACTTGGATGATAAGATCCACAGGGACAATATTTGGAGGGAATTATATAGCTTAAAAAGGGAGATTTACTGGGGTACATACATTCCCCTACTAACTTTTTCTTTATGGTTGTTTTAAAAATACAATATGCTTAGATGATGGCCATCAAGATATAATGCAAACATATTTAGAAAGCAGTTCAACGTGACTGAAGAGAGGAGACAGCTCATGGAAGATAAGATTCTCTTTCCCTCCCGTCTCTCTCTCTTTTCTCACCCTCTCTTTTCTTCCCTCTCTCCCTGGTACTCTCTGTCCTGCCCTCGTCCTTCCTATGTGTGCACGTGTCTGTAGACTATGGTCGTTTGCTTATGGCTGCCAGAGAACAACCTAGAGATGGTCCTCACATGCCACCTTGTTTGAGGCAGTGTCTCTATCTGCCTGTACTAGGCCCCTGAACTTCAGGGGCTTTTCTTGTCTTCACCTTCCACCTCCCCATAGGCCAACAGATGCATGTTCTACTGTGTCAGATGTTCATGTGCGCACAGGGAACCCAAACCCAGGCTCGCATGCCTGTTCCAGAGGCACATTACCCATGGAGCCACTTCTCTACCCCCACTTTAGCTTTTAGAAGTGGAATGTTTTGCATATGACATTTCTGTATTTAAAGAAAGGGAACATCATGCTGTAGAGACACTTGCTCAACCATGCTCAATGCTATTCTATTTGTGATAGCCAGAAATTGGAAACAACCTAGCTGTCCATCAGTGGAGGAATGGATAAAAAAAAAAAGGTCCATTTAAACAATGGACTATTACTCAGTTGTTCAAACAAACTGAAATTATAAACTTTTCAGGTATGGTGGAGCTGGAAAAAAATCATCTTGAGAGAGAGATAACTCAGATCCAAAAGACAAATATGGAATGTGTTTCCTTCTATGTGGTTGTTCTCTGTTAGATCTTTGCTAAGCAGGCTGCGATCCATATAACCACGCAGATTAGTTATACAGTAAGGGATTAGTTGGTGAAGAGAGGATCTCTCTCTCTCTCTCTCTGTGTGTGTGTGTGTGTGTGAAGTAGAATAGATAGATATGAACATATGCGAGGCAACTGGAACAGGAAGATCAACAGGGAAGGAAGAGGTGGGTAAGTGGGGAAATACGGGGAGCTAAAACTAAGAGTCATTTGAGGAGTTGTATGGAAACCTAACACAGTAGAAACTTCTTAAAATATATACATATATGAAAGAAAGTTAAATTACAAAAAACAAGTCACAGGGGAGAAAAAGCCCCAAATGCGCATCCCTTGCCACCAAATGAAACTTCCAGTGCTGGGAGTGGGTGATATATGATGGAGTTGTAGGCCACAGAGCCCCCATGAGAACACCCTGATAATGCAGACTGTTGCCAATGCTATTGCTTGTTCTCCACGACCTGATGTTTAGGCCCAATCACTGAAGATACCCATCTGACTAATTGAACACAAGATAATCTGATGTGGTGCCTACATAGAATCTTCACCCCTCCTGATTAGTGCTGATGGTACTGGAAGGTACTCTGCCTGCTCCCAGAGAAGAAGGGTAAACACCAACCCACCTACAAACTCTGTAATCTACAATGGTGACCCACCTACAAGATACACTGGTAATACAGTGGCACAAAAGTCATGAGCATAATCAAGTACCCTCTGGTTGGATTTAAGGCCCACTCCATGAGGTGGAGCTCAGAACCGACACTTCTTGAGTGGCCAAGTATCTGAGACTAAATAGGCGAGTGACGTAGGGAAAACTCAAACATGACTCAAATATGGTAAAGAATGTAGCACTAAAATGACTCCCACTCATAGATCAGTGTCTTACTCAGCCACCATCAGAGAAGTGTCTTCCTGCAGTAGATGAAAATACAGAGACCTACAACTAGACAATGCACAGGAAGTGAAAAACATTGGAACATTCAGCTCTAAGAGTGATGTTTCCTTTGAATCCCTCTCCTCAGGGAACTGTATGGAAGAGGTATAAGCATGGTACGAGTTTGTTTGTCTATGGGAATTTTATTTTTAATACCATAGGTCTTTTGCATATATATTGTAGTTTCCAGTTTTGTGTTTTTATGGGATTTGTACGCAAATATGTGTGTCTCTGTGTCTATATGTGTTTCTTGTGCTGTTTATTTGGCTCTTTTGATTGGTTTTATTTATCATATTTTATTAGTATTTTTAGAATACCTGTTTGTTTCTAATGAGAGAGGGGGATATGGACTTGGGTGGAAGGGGAAGGGACAGGGTCTGAGAGGAGATGAAGGTAGAGGCAATCATAATCAGAATGTGGTGTATGAAAAAACTATTAAGATTTGAAGCTCCGAGCTTCTGTTTCAGCCCCCACCTGCCTGCCTGCGGCTGTGCTCTCCACTGTGATGGTCTGGACTGTAGCCCTGTGAAGCTGTAACCCCCCAATAAACGCTTTCTCCCATAAAAATTAAAGAGTTAACAACGTTACCTTACAGTGGGCAACAGTGCCCTTAGGGGACACCACAATGCAAACAATGAAAAGCCCAGTGCCCGCAAAGACTTCTTTTGAAGTTTACTGAGATTCCCAAACATTATGAGCTATGGACAGCTCTCGGTCACTCTCTAGAACCTGATGGTAACACTCTGAAGATTCTGAAGACAACACATACTTGAATCATAGAATATAGATAAATCAGGCATAGTCAGCTTTTAAAAAGAACTGCTTCTTAATTTCCCTAGAATCTTTTTAGCTTGGGATTTTCTTTCATTGTTTTAAGCTGATTATATTCTTTCTGGAATCCCATATATATATTTAAAGACTTTCATTTTTATTTTTATATGTGCAAGTATTTGCTTACATGGATGTACGGGCATCATGTGTGTTCCTGGCACCTGCAGAGGTTAAAAGAGAGGTTGGATCCCTGGAGCTAGATTTACAGAAGTTTGTAAATCCACATGGAAGAGCCGGGAGCCAAACCTGGACTCTGCAGGAGCAGCCCGTGCACCTCATTGTGGGGCCATCGAGCCAGCCCACGTCCTATATCCTACCTTCCATTGAATTATTTTTCCCAATTTCATTCTAGTGGAGTCTTCTCAACAGCTATTTCAGAAAGTGCTGGTGAAAGCAAACTTAATGAGTTAATGCATAGCTGAAAGGGTCTTTTATTTTGTCCTTGAACTTAACTTGGTATAGAATTCTGTGTTCAAAGTCATTTTTCCCTCTGAGCTTTGAAAGCATTGATTCATTGCATTCGCCTTCCTAAAATAGCCATGAGAGATCGTCAATTTTTAATATTAATCTAGCCATTGGAGGTAATCTATTTCCCCCTCATTCTCTGTCTTATTTTAATTTTATAATTACACTTGTTTATTTATTTTGTGTGTCTCTCTGTGTGTGTATGTGTAGGTATACACACAAAGGCACACATACACAGAGGTTTTTATGCTTTGATGATTCAAAGATTCATCTTAATTTTTGTCATAATCTTTGTACTCTTGACTTCTGAAGACAATTCTTAAAATGGTCAACTAGGCATAATCCATTGTGCTCACCCTGGGCAAGGATCATAAACTTCTTCGACTGTCGGTCTGAGCATTGCATCTTGGTGCTGTTGCAGCTTTAGAACTCTCCCATAGGTGAAAAGTCCTTCCATATGCTCCACATCTTCCTATGCCCACACCTGCAATCTCACATTCAAATTGTATTTAGTTATTTATTGTTGTTTCTCCATATAGATCGAGGACTCCTTGAAGTTGCAGATTGTCACATGCATTTTTGTGTCTGTACCATTCTGTACATACTGATCATGATGAGTACTTAGGAAATGGGTGTTGAGTTGAGCCTTGGTCATTGCAATAAAGATGACAATTTAGTTTCCTTTCTCTCAATGCTCAAAAGATCATATCTTCATGAAAATAAAGCTTGATTTACAGACCAAATAGTCAATTAAACTTAGAAGTATGAGGTCATTTATTTTTCACACATTAAAAATGCTATTTAGACTATTTTGAGTTATTATGTAGCTTGATAATATTTTGAAGAGTTGTTGAATATGTTGATTTGCCATGTGTCCTGAGGTTTCTGCATCATGATGTGAGCACAGTCTAGCTTATGACATGATTTCTGGATGAAGTCCTTTAGGATATTGTATAAAAACATGCCATAGGTGTGCACAGCAGCACCCTGTCCTTAATTCTGCTCCCTTGTTGCTAATTTTATGGAAGATTGTAGAATTCTGACCATAGGAAGACTCTTTGGAATGTGGTACTCCCTTTCTTACTCACTTCCCTAGCTGAATAAAAAGGCTATTGATGGGGATAAATATGAGATAATGTTTGGTAATAGAACCATGAGATGTGGTCTCTGGGTGTCTGGTCTTGGAAGGGCTGAGATTAGGATCTATTATTGTTTTACAAGACAATAAGACTGTAAGAAGCCACCAATAAAAAGGTAATTTTCCATAGCTTTCTTTCAAAAAGAAGCAAATACTAAAATCACAGAGTTGAGCAGAAACAATCAAGCAAAAACTCAAAACACAAATCTCTCAGCAATCTGTGTTCTGAATTCACAGAACTTCAGTGGGGTATGGCATTGGCAAAGAGATAGCTCTTTTTGTCAACATCTGCTGTTGGAAGGATCAGGAAAACAGAACACAGCTCTGAAATGTGTGCAGATACGTAGAGGAATTTACTACAGAAGTGTATGTAGGAGCTCCAATAAATCTCAGTATCCCGGGCTTTTTGACCCTGTATCGACTAAATAGACTCAACTGGGAGAAATGAGGCTGTTCCTCCTGAGAATGCAATTTAGGGAGAGTCAGTAAGATCTTAGAGACAAGAATTATTTACTGCACACTGTTGTCCAAAAAATGAGATCAAAATTGATCAAGGAGGAAATTTCTATGAGTAATTCAGATAAAGATCCAGGAAATGCGAGGGGTGACACACCAGAAGGGGTCATTCTTTGCTGGAGAAACTGGAATTTAATTGACACATGAAAATGGAAGATTGTTACAGTGGAGGTAGAGCATAGTTAATAGTTAGATGTCTTCAAAGTTCTCTAAGACAGTCTCGAAATGCAGCCCTACTGTGGTGAGATAGGGCATCTTCAACTCCCGCCTACAAGATGTAATGGACCTCAGAGCTGGATGTTCAGGGCCAAAGAAAGAGTCATTGTCAAGCCTAAGCAGACCGAAGCATTCAGAATTTGTTGATTTATGTATGCTGTCCTGGAGGTAGCCAGAGAATCTGGTGTATGTGTGTGTGTGTGGTTGGATATAGCTACCCAGATGTTTTGGAAAAGTGTCTTTGGGGTAAGGCTTTACTGGCCTGCCGGTGTCTCGTGGCAATAGGTGTTCTGAAGTAGCTTTCTGAGATGTGCAAGTCTGCTAAGCATGGTTCATCTGATCCTGTCAGTTGTGTAAACAAGGCTTTAATCATTTCCAAGCTATCATTGCCCATTATTATAATGTCCCTTCCTTCCAACTATGAACCTTTACCTTTACCTGGTCTCAATATAAGTTTCACAGCTCTGTAAAGAAATTCAAAAGTCTTTGTCCATGCAGTTTCTTCTAAATGTATTCAAAGACACTCCTTCAAACAAACATGAGCTACCTCTATAAAAACAATAAAAACAGAGCTTAGGGTTTGGCTCAATTGATAAAGAAGGTGCTCATGGCACAGATAAACACAGGCTTCAAGTCTGATCCCCAGGATCAACAACGCTGGGCGCTCCTATTGTCTCAGCCCTGGGGAAGTAGGAAGTGGAAGATCCTTGGTGCTTGCTAGCCACCCAGTCCTGTAAAATTGGTGAGCCTCTGTCTTAGTGAGAGGCTGTCAAGAACTAAGGTGGAGAGTGATTGAGAACACCTGACCCTGACCGATGGCCTGCACAAAGGTCCTCATCCACTTGCAGACAGGATGCCCTGCGCCTGTGATAAACAATTCATTTGTTTGTTGCTTTCTTGCTTTAACAAACATGTAGAGCTGTTTGCTCATTAGGCTGTCTCAGAGAACAAGGATATAGTCCTGAAAAGCAGAGGAGAGCTGACCTGGGGTGAAAGGGTATTGATAGGTATTCTAAAGGTGGAGAGAGGGAGAGGGAGAGTTTAGCTGAGATAGCTGGGAAGATTTCTCAGAAGAGATGTTCTCTAACTTGGTTTTCGGGGAATACATAGGTGTTAGATAGAGATTAATTGACCCAAGAACCATCTAGTCTAAGCCATCTACTCTTTCAAGTGCTGGAGACAGTGAATTTGATGGTCTATTTCAAGAGTGAAGATTAGGAGATAATAACAATTATTTAAAGCACGAATTGGTACAGTTTTAGATATTTAATCTTATGTTAACTTGACTAGGCCTAGATATCTAGTAAAATTTTATTTCTGGTGTTTCTGTGAGGATATCTAGAGTTTAAATCTAGAGTTTAAATTTGAGTCAATTGAAGGGTAAAGACAGAGTATGTTCTTCCTGCTGTGAGTGGGAACCATTCTGTTTACTGGGTCTACCCGAGTGTACCAAGGGCCCAGGTAAACCTTAAAGCTGCAGAAAGAAGGTGTTCTGTCTCTTTTCCCTTGAGCTAGCCACCCAATCTTCTTTCTGAAGGCACTAAGCTCTTTTTTTCCTTGGCCTTTTGAAAGTAGAGAGTTGTACTAAAGGAGTTGTTCTTATTTCTTAAGCCAGTAGCCTTGACTGAATTATACCATCATTGTTCCTGACCCTCTTGCCCGTGGATGGCACATAGTATAATTTTTCATTCTCTGTAATTATGTGAGCCAATTAACACAAGAATTCTCTGTCTCTGTATTTGTTGTTTTGTCTTTCTCGCTCTCTTTCTCTGTCTCTGTCTCTGTCTCTGTCTCTGTCTCTCTCTCTCTCTCTCTCTCTCTCTCACACACACACACACACACACACTCAATTTTGTTTATCTAAAGAGCCTCAACTAATCTAGAAAATGAAATAGCACAGGATTGAGAATGATGGGGAGAGCTGAGATAGATGTTGTGGAGTGATTTCTTCTGGATGGAAGAGATTTGTTGTGAATTGAGACACTCCATCCTGGAGGGAGGAAGAGGTTCCTAAGACTCAAGAGATTAAATAAAACTCATAGGTCTCAGAAAGCTAAAAGTCACAAGGTTCATAAAGTCCTCCCCAAATTTACACAAAGAGTGAGCACGTGGGCACCACTCAAGGTGCCTCCACGCTGTGTGTGGAGCTCTGGGGAAGCCGACTTTGAGTTTTCATGCAGGCTGGAGTGGGAGTTTTGGTGGATATTGTTGCCTTTGCCTCAACCATGTCCTGTAAGTAACCCCAGTAAACTCACCGGCTCACCAAGATAAACTGGTGGAATTTATATATAGTTGCTGCCTGCAGTGGTCTGAATGAGCAATGGCCCCATGGGCTTGGGTATTTAAATGCTTGATTGGGTTTTTGGGGAGGCTATAGAAAACTTGGGAGGTGTGGCCTTAATCACTGGTGTCTAGGCTTTGAGAGCTCATGATGTTGCATGATCTTCCAGATCACTTTCTCTGCTTTCTGTGTGTGGCTGAAGATGTGTTCTCTCAGCTTCCTGTGACTGCTTATTGCTATGCTTTCCTCCTCCTCATGGACTCACTCTCTGGAACCAGAAGCCAAAACAAACTCTTTCTTCAACAGGTCACTTTCATTCATGGTGTTTACAAAAAGTAATTTAGTGTCCTGCTGAGATGAGCAGACATTGATTCAGATCTACCCAGGAACAGTCCCATACATGTGGTAGGGAATCCACTTGTTAGAAGTTGGAAAAGATTCTCAGGGATGTTCTAGAAGGTGAAAAGAGGCACATAAGAAGAATTTGCTAGAAAAGTGAGCAGCAATTGCACGTGGTGCAGAGGGCTGGGGAGGAAGTAGAAGGGAGAGCCACAGAACATTGTGTTGGGAGAGAATAAAGGATCACAGGGTCTGAGGCTCAAGAAGAGGTCTTGTAGTTGGTTTCATGGGCTATATTTTGACCTAGGATCTTATTCTTAAGTCAATGGAAAGCCTTGGGAGGTTTGATCAGAGCTGTGGTGAGACCTAATTCTTTCCTGAAGAAGGTTTTCATTTGGAGAAATGGGATGTAATGGGAAAGAATGGAGGCATAGTGATCCATCAGATAATCATGGGGTAGTTTAGGTCAACTGGTGTGGAAAAGATTTAGGGCAGCACATAGAGAGAGGCATTGGCCAGGTCCAGGTGACATTTTTGAAGCAGTGCAAAAAATAAAGATAGACAAAATCTGGGAACATTAGGAACATGGAAATAGTTGATTTAGGGGGTTGAGTAAGATGTTAACTTGTTGGGTATGCATGCTGAAGAAACCCAGAGACATACCAGCTGCCACATGGCAGAAGACACCCAGAGGCACACCTGGGCGGACACCACCACATTGAGCAAGGATGTGGTAGAGAGCTGGGAGAGAAAGAAGTAGAATGGTTTGTGCACTATGAAGCAAGGAGGAACTGGAAACCCGAGGGTGGTAAAGAAGAGCCTGTGCGGACACCTGAGGCTATGTGAGGTCACAGGCCATGCTGCTGCTGAGGGCCATGTCTATGATCCTGAAGCAGTAGGGGTCTGTCTTGATGTCCTTGACCCACGTTACCACCAAAATTCATGCAGACAGCCCTAGTATGGGTTGCCTCCTGGGGTCACCTTGATATCTGAGAGCTGTACAGAGTTGGCCCTGCCCCTTGCCTGGATGGCACGGGAGAGCTGTCCCCGAGGTCAAGAGAGCAGAGGAACTGCCCTGACCCTCTGCCGGTCATGTGGTAGCATGGGATTGGAAGAGATGGCCTCACTACTTACTGCCTGTGGCAGGTGGGAGAGATGGCCCTTTCCCTCACCTTGACAGTGGCCCAGCCCAGCCTCTTTCCAGCTGCAGCAAGTAGGAGAGCTAGTGGCTGAACAACACAGAGCACCCCGGCCCTGATCCCAGGGCTTTGAGTTGGCCCACACCAGCATCTAAACCGTGTGTGAACTGCTGGAGTGTGTGAAAGAGCTGGTTCTACAGAATCAAAGCTGTAGGATCTTCATAAAACAGGTAACAACAGGATATTTGAGAGGAGTCCTGGTGAGGATCCATTAGTGACAGTGTAGCAGAAGCCAGAGGCCTTGAACCAGACCGATGACTCATTGCAATGAGCATTTGTAAATAAAGCTATCTGTCAAAAGGGTATACTGTATCACGCACTGTGATATGCCATAGCATCCACAGCAAGCTGTTTTATTTTTGTTATTTTTCTTTTGTATTGCTTTTATTTTTATTTATTTACTTAGTTTTCTTTGGTGGGAATTTTGCAAGGGCAGAGGGCAGATACGCAGGGATGGGGAGATGAGTGTAATTGGGGTGCATGATGTGAACTCACAAAGCATCAATAAAAAGAAGATGTTAACTTGTGTGTCTTGTTTATATGTGTGTATGCACATGCATGTGGAGGCCAGAGGGTAACACTGTGTCTTCCTCAATTGCTCTTTACTCTTTTTGTTGGGTCACTGTCTCTCACTGAACCTGCAGCTAGGTGATTAGCTAAACTAGCTGAGCAGCTAGTTCCAGGGCCTCCCATCCCTCTGCAGTGGTTGGATTGCAGTTGGGAGCCACCACATCTTTTTAGTGGGTTCTGGGGCTCCCGACACAGATTCCCATGCTTGCATAGCCCTTTATGGGTGGAGCCATTTAGTCAGATGTTAACTTTGGAATCACAAACTATCCTTCCCAGGCTTGACCTGTGTTTCATCTCTCTGGGCTCTGCTGTCCTCATCCAGAACACAGATGTTCCCTCTTGATTGTTCTTTGTGTTCAGTAAGCTAATATATATCAACTTTAATTGTGTCAGCATGAAATATATTCCTAATAAATAACAGCTATTATTATTACAGTTTAAAAACTTCCCTGAAGTTTGTTCTCATAAAAAGCTTGTGCATGAAAATGCTACTGTATAATGTGGCCTTTTATTATTTTCAGCAGGTCAGCTGTGCCTGCTTGAAAGAGTCCATCCACGTGATTGTTGACTCTCCCTTACAGAAGGGTAGCGCTACTGTGCCCTCATTTGAGGGTCAGTCCACCGTCCCCAGCCATTTATATCTAATTCTGCCATAATTACAGGTTGCCTTCTGGGTCTTGGCAGGCACTAGAGTATATAGGCTTTTGGGAGTTAAAGGAAGAGGGACTCTTACCTGTTCAGCTGCAGGGAAGTCGTCATCCATGTGGAGTGAAGACTTTTAGCTGTGGATGCTTTGAGGTCACGTTTGCCCCTGTAAATTGTCCTTTACTTATGCTTTAAGTAAGTAAAGCATAAAATCATTGGTTCCCCAGGGGGAGCTTTGGTGAAATCCTGCTCTTGCCTATGGTTGAGACCTTTTGAAGAGCAGGTAGATGTTTACATCTTCTGGTGGTTTGAGTAAATGTAACCCCATAGGCTCATAGGGAGTGTCATTATTTGAAAGGATTAGGACACGTGGCCTTGTTAGAGGAAGTGTGTCAATGGGGGTGGGCTTTGAGGTTTCAGTGTCTCTCTTCCTTCTGCCTGCTGAGACAGAGAACTCTCAGCTACCTCTCCAGCACCATGTCTGCCTGTGTGCCACCGTGCTTCCTGTCATGACAATAATGGACTAAACCTCTGAATGTAATCAAACCCCTATTAAATGCTTCCTTTTATAAGCATTGTCATGGTCATGATGTCTCTTCACAGCAATAGAAACCCCAACCAAACACATCTCCTTCAAGACAGAATTCTCAAAACAAATACAGATACAAATACAAGCATGTCATATCTAGGTCGTTCAAAGTCTTTACCAATAGGAGAGTTTTGGTTAGAGCTTGTGAAAGAGAAAAGCTCTCTGGAATTGCTGGTCATTTTTTTAAATGAAGTTCTTTCAGATTGTGTAATTGGATACTCTCCTTTCTGCCCTTTAAACCTTACTTCATTCATTTCTTTGATTGGCAATGACTGACCTTATCTGGAATTAAAGTACCGAGCAATCCTGTGTGTGCTCTTTATCAGCAGGATACCCGGCTTGTGTACATCTCAGTTTCCCTGATGTACTCCTGACTCACAGAGGAAAAGGGCTCCTTTCCTGTGTAATCAGCGGTTCAGAAGCAGCTTAAAGAGAGCTAGGGTGAGGGGAGGATGAGGAGCAAGGGAAGGATCCGCCTGTCCTCTGGCTCTGCGAAAGCCTGCTCCCCAGACAGTCCAATCCAGTGCAGCGGGCGGGCCAGAGTGCGTAGACAGTCCAATCCGGTGCACCGGGCGGGCCAGAGTGCATAGACAGTCCAATCCGGTACACCGGGTGGGGCAGAGTGCATAGACAGCAAGTCAGAGATGAGTGCAGAGCGAAAAAACGTAAACTTGGGCTTGGAGGAGTTTTTGAGTACTGGAGTGGAAAAGGTGTGGCGTGGAGCACGGACCACATAGAAAATGCAGATGTAAGGAGGCTTTCCCAGAGGACAGGGCAGCAAACCTAAGCTGTATAAAAGGAGGCAATCCATACTGGTGGCTCCAAAGCTTTTTGAAGCAGGTGATATTTGAGCTGGACAGATAGGACAATGTCAAACTGGGCCTTGAATCTGCTATATATACTATATATACTATATATATGCGATATATATATGCTATGTATATATAGCACATAATATGTATATACATACATACATACAAGATGCTGTGTGTTCTTGTATGTGCAAGGATACGTGTGTATGTGTGTGTGTGCATGTGAATTACTCAGGCACTATTTTTTCTTTAATGATGGGTTCTTTCACTGGCCTAGAACTTGTCCAGTAAACTAGGCCAGTTGGTCAGTGAGCCTCAGGTATTTGCCTGTTTCTATTTTCTCTGTGCTTGGATTAGAACACATGCCACCGTTTCTGGCTTTTTGCATGGGTTTTGGGGGTTGGACTTAGAGCCTCATGTCTGCATGGTAAGCACTTTACTGGCTGAGCCAAAACTCCAGTGCACGAGATGTTTTGTGGTCTTCTAGAGCAGTGGTTCTCAAACTTCCTAATGCTGCATCATTGAGTTCCTCATGTTGTGTTGACCTCTGACCATAACATGATTTTTATTTCTGATGCATGACTTTACTTTGCTACTGTTATGAATCATAATGTAAATATCTGTGTTTTCTACGATGGTCTTAGTTGATACCTCAGAAAAGGTCGTTTGACCCCCCTAAGAGGTCATGACCCACACATGGGTTTAGAACCAATGTTCTAGTGTCTAGTGTGGTACTGGACACATAGTGTGCTTTTATAGAATTTATGGGGCTAGGGATCTACTGCTAGGCAGTAGAGCGCTTGCCTAGCATGCCTGAGGTGCTGTGCTCAATCCCCAGTACCACAAACAAAAAGCATCTAAGGGCTCAGTCACTAGGAAAGACACATTGAAGAAACTCTAGTGTGAAGGTTAGCTTTTCTTTCTTCAATTCAGAGATTTACTTTATGTTTAATTACGTGCATTTGTGTGTGTGTATGTGCAGGTTTATGCATGTGAGTGCAGATATTTGCAGATGTCAGAGGGCATGAGACCCTTGGAGCTGGAGTTAGAGGTGGTTGTGAGCTGTACAGCATGGGTGTTGAGAACCAAACTTACATTTCCTGCAGGAGCAGTGTGCGCTCTTAATCACGGGACCATCACTCAGCCCCTGTGATGGTTAGCTTTAATGGTCAACTTGACACAACTCAGAACCACCCTGCAAGAGAGTCCGCTGAAGGATTGTCTGCTTTGGATTGTCCTGGGGGGCGTGTCTGGGAGGACGGTCTTAATTATGTTAAATGAAGTACAGCGACCCAGCTTACTGTTAGTTGCAGTGTTCTCTGGGCTGTGTTCAAGTGGAGAAATAGAGCTGAGAACAAGCAAACAAGCAAGCACATACCCATTCATTTCTCCCTGCTCTTGATGTAACTAGCTGTTTGAAGTTTCTTGAATTCCTTGAAATGATGATCTGTAACCTGGAAGTGTGAGCTGAAAGAAATCCATTCTTCCACAAGCTGCACATGGCCAGAGTGTCTTACCACAGCAGCAGAAATGAGGCCAGGAGCTCAGGTGGTCCGACTTGGCTCCCCAAAACTCTGTGTTAGCATGTGCCTATGAAGTTTCATCAATGAGGGACTGTGTATACCTGGTCCTGTCATGGCTTAAGTATGGGCAATATCCTCCAAAGCTCTGTGCGTTGTTACAGGATTGTTTCCATGCATCGCTTCTAGGAGGCAGTAGAACTTTTAAGAGGTGGGGAAGGTCTTCTTGCTTTTGGGGGCAAGCTGTTGAAAGAGTCTGTGAAACTCACCATTTCCTTTCTGTTTTCTCTGTCTCATCAAGTGGTGAAGATGAATCTTAGAAAGATCTACCCCAAGTCACCTATATAAGAAGCTGGCTTGGTTGGTTTTGATAGTCAACTTAACTCAACCTGGTCTGACCTGGGAAAAGAATCTTAATGAGCAATTATCTACATCAGCTTTGCCTGTGGGCAGATCTCTGGGGAATTGTCTTGATTGCTAAATGATGTAGGAAGATCCAGTCTACTGTGGACAGCATCATTCCCTAGGCTGGGTCCTGAGCAGTATATGAGTAAACAAACAAAATCCCCCCAAACCAAAAACCAAACCAAAACAAAACTGAAAAATTAACAAGCAAGTGAACAAACAAGGACCCACACATGTGCGTTTGTTCTCTTTCTGTTCTCTGCTGTGAATGTAGTGCTTTGAGTTTCGGCCTTGACTTGCCTGCAATAATGGAATGGAAGCTGGAATTATAAACCAAATAAATCCTTTCTTCCTTAAATTGCTTTCTGTCACAACCACAGAAATACAACTAAGACAGAAGCTGAGTAGAGACTCAAATCAAGGTCTGCCTAGCTCCAAAGGCTGGGCTTTTCCCACTGTCAAAAAAAAAGTCCCCTTTGCGTTGGGAGGGTGAAGCCAGGGGCAGAAATGAAGAATGGAGGTCAGAGAAACATCATGGACACATTCTGCAAGGTCCAAAGTACCACAGAGGGTCCTGTGACATGTTTGATACCATAGTGAATGGGGATTAGGAAAGATAAACAATAACAAAGGAGAGAGTCTCATTCTCCCACAGCAAAGCTGGAGGGATGGTTATGAGCACAGAGCCTGTGCGAACACTGGCGTGGTGCTGGGCTGTCATCAAACCTGCGCCTGCATGGTCCCCGTCACCACACAGCACAGACACAGCATGTGTTATTAAAAATACTTCTGAAGGCCAAGGGTACACTTGGGTCACCCAGGCCAACACATTAGCAAAAGAAAATGTGTCAATTTGTTGCAAAATGCGCAGCAGGCGTTTACCCTGAGATGTTTCCAAAAAACAGATATTTGTACTTGGAGCCTATTAGTTACTGTAGAGGAATGCCCGATAGAGCTTTCTTCACTCCCAATCAGGGGGGTCAAATTTCTGGTCGTACTATCAGTCTCCCACCATATCATTTTTAAAGCGAGCTGTAAAATGTGTCTACTGTGGCAGCTAGGAGGAAAACTTTATTAGTGGAAAAGTAATGCATTTTGAAGGAGTCCTGTAAACTCAAAATCTGTTTAGGACACTCAGTTCTGGGCTTTACAAGGCAGCTGTGGCTTTCTTTGTAAATAAACACAAGGTTCTCTCTCCAATGTGCATGAGGGCTCATGGGCTGCCCTGATTTCATGGCGTGTGTGGGGAGGGAAAATGGAGGTGGGCTCCACCTTCCTCTTGTTGGGAGCAATAAAGAACTGAGAACTGGAACCCAAGGAGGACTGTTTGGGAAGTACTTCAGATCGCTGCTTGCCTGTGGCTGGAGGAGGCATGGGATGCAGGTGTGCCTGGCAACAGTAACACCTTGATGTCTACCTCTGGCCCATCCCCTAAATTCATCTCAAAGGCTAACAGGTAGCCTGTTGTGTTCCAGTAGTAATGAGTTTAACTTGTTCTCCTTGCCCCCAAACCACATATTCATACATACCCATGTATACATACACACACACAGGCACATGTAGCTGTATAGCACCTACAAGCACACATGTACATATACATATCTATACATGCACATACACACATATACATACACACATAGACACATACACATACAGACACACACATGTACACTTGTTCTATTGTCCACATGTATCAAAGATAACAATTGTAGTAGTTTATATTCTCAGTTTGGAAAGATCTAGACCCATCTAGGAGACAACTGTAAAAGCATTCTGTGAGGGATTCTTTAGGTTAACCAAGGTGATAAGACCCTAAGTGTGGATGGTGCCATCCTAGTGGTCTGGGATCCCAGACCAGAAAGGAGAGAGTGAGATGACCACCAGCACTCATTTTTTTCCTTCCAGGATGCATGTGGCCAGCTGTCTCAAGCTCCTGCCACCATGACTCCCCCATAATGGACTGTGCCTTTGAACTGTGAGCCAAAGCAAATGCCTTCTTCCGTAAGTCAGGGATGTTATAGCACAGACAAGGGAGACGTTGCAGCCATGAATGCAACCCAACACAGAGTCACAACTTAAGACATGAGATTGCTTTTGTGGTTTCATTTTCATTTGTGTGTAGGTGTGTGCATGTGAGTGCAGCTGACCATGGAGGCTGGAAGAGGGCATTGGGTCCTCTGGTACTGGATGTACAGGAGGGTGTGAGTAGCCTGAGGGCTGGGAACTCAACTCTAGTTCTCCACAGAGCAGCAAATGCTGAGCCATCTCTCTGTGCCAACATGGGGTTGTTTTTATTGTTAATTTTTTGAAACTCCTGTGGTTCTCTACAGTAAATTTGTAGACACAGAGAACAACAGCATGTCGTAAAGTTGAAAGGTTAGACACTTGTGCGAGCTTGAGAATCAGGTGTATCACAGAAAACTGGGAAACGCAGAGAAACAGATGAGGGAGGGAACAGTAGGAGCCTTCTGACTAAGGAGAAGGGACTTTTTTTTCGTGTTTTTGTATACCAAAGGCATGGTAATGGTAATATATATAGAAATATATATAGTGATTTTTTTCTTTAAAAATGGTTTTTGTGATGATGGAAGCTGCCCGTGCACTTTGCAGACAGTTTGAAAAATATAAAAGTATAAAGAAAAAATAATTAGGCAGTGCATTCCCTGCCAGAGAGAGATGCAATGGTTGTTGCTACCATACCTCACAGAGTCTTTCTCCAGTGCAGTTTAAAGCATGCTTTTTGCAAAGCTTAAAATATAATAAATGCAGGGATTTCTGCAACTTTTATGTGGAGAATGATAAGAAAAGGATTGAAGAAGATGGGTATCTGATTTAGAATAGTTTTTTTTAATTTAGTCTTTACCAATAAAAAAATAAAATTCTGAGGCTTAGGTCATCCAATATGAGTTTAAAGTCGCAGAAAATCATTACTTGGGTTCTTTGGCAATGAAAATGGCCATTATGTTGTTCTGAACAGCTCTTCTTTTATGGGAGAAGAAAGAAAAAATACTTCAGTGATTCTCTGTGCACAGCGTCATAACCATGTAAATACTTGCGCTATTATTTGAGAAAGTGCTGGCATTGAATAATATAGGTTATTTTAGGAGGTAATCAAACATGGAGGAAGCTTTTATCTGAATCCTGGCAAAACCCACATGATTCAGGGTGTTTCCTCATTCAGGAGAGAGAACAGTCACCAGGTTCATGCTGCAGGGCCAAGCAGTGTTCTGGGCTGTGTGTCCATCAGAGAAGACAATGAGAGCCAATATCCAGTTTCAGTGGGTCCCGAATAAAAGGACTGAAATTGCTCTGTACCACACTTTTTAAAAAATATTTCTCCCTTAAATACATTATTAAGTAATTTCTGTTTCATTAGGGCAATATGGTAATTTTCTTCCTTTCTTTTCTTTCTTTCTTTTTTCTTTCTTTCTCTTTCTTTTCTTGTTTTGAAGAAAGGATGTGCTGGTAATTTTTGTTTTGTTTTGAAAAGAAGGTATGCTGGCAATTTCTTCTTCTTTTTTTTTTTTCTGTTAACTTGACACAACCTAGCATCACACTTGGGAAGAGGTTGGAACCTTACATGAAGCTCTGCTTCAATCAGATTTGCCTATGGGCATGCTTGTGAGGAACTGTCTTCATTGATGGTTGATGTGGGAGGAAGGGCCAGGCCGCTGTCAGCAGCACCATCCCTGAGCAAATGGTCCTGGATGTATAAGAAAACCAGCTAAGCACACGCCAGAAAACAATCTAATAAGCAGCATTCAGCATTCTGCTTCAGATTCCTGCCTTGAGTTCCTGCTCTGATTTTCTTCAGTGACGGATTGCTAGATGGAACTGTAAGATTAAACAAACCCTTCCTTCCCAAATTGCTATTGGTCATGACGTTTATCATAGCAACAGGTCAGCTAACTAGAGTACAGGCTCCATGTAGCCCAGTCTGGACTAGAGCTCTCTATGTAGCCAAGGCTGACCTTGAACTTCTGACCCTCCTCCACCTCTTGTTTTGGGATTATAGGCACGCACCATCTTATGTAGTGGTCAAGATGGAACTCAGGGCTTTGTGCATTCTGGGCATGTACCAACTGAGGTACATGGTGTTTAATCTGCTTACCTTTCTAAGAGAGAAAGCACACAATTTTTGGTTGAAAACTCCCTCAAACAGTAAACTCCCCAAAACAGTAATTCTAGTTAAACAAACAAACAAACAAACAAACAAACAACAACAAACTAGAATTCTAACATGAATATTAAAAGAAAACCAATGGAATAAGTTTAAAGTATCTTTGCTGTTATTTATCTTGAGATTTCCTGCCCTATGATATCCCAACAAACACAGTATAAAAACCTTACATTTTAGTCTTTTTTGTTTTTGAGCAGAAAGTTCTCATGTAGCACAAGTGAGTCTCAAATGTACTGTGTAGCCAAGGCTGACCTTGAACTTCTGCCTCCACCTCCTGAGTTCACCATGTATTGCTCATGTAGATGACATCAATTTTATATGCAATTTATTAATTTGTTTCTGTTTGTGACTGAATCCAAGACATATATTCATTGAAAACTCGTTTATTCCTTCCTCAAAGGAAGTAGAGATTATCTCCTCTGATAGACAAGGAGACGAAAAGCAAATGAGTGACGTCTGCATGAACGATGGCTCAGGCTTTCCTCACTGAGAAAGATCTTCAAAATCAACTTAAGGGGTGGTGAGCATTTTTACCTGTGTTGGCACCCAGTGTTTCTTCATATAAGGAATAAGGCCCCAAAGTGGTTGTACAAGTTAACATCCCCACCAGCAATAGAGGAGGGTTCTTCTTTCTCCACATCCTCTCCACATGGGTTGTCACTTGAGTTTTTGATCTTAGCCATTCTGACAGGTATAAGGTGAAATCTCTGGGTGTTTTTGATTTGCATCTCCCTGCTGACTTAGGATATTGAACATTTCTTTAAGAGTTTGTCTGCCATTCGATATTCCTCTATTGAGAGTTCTGTTTAGCTCTGTACCCCATTTTTAATTGGATTACTTGATTTGTTGCTGTTTAACTTAAGTCATTTATATGTTCTGGATATTAGCCCTCTGTCAGATACAGGGTTGGTGAAGATCCTCTCCCAGTCTGTAGGCTGTCATTTTGTTCTGATGACAGTGTCCTTTGCTTTACAGAAGCTTTTCAGTTTCATGAGGTCCCATTTATTGCAAATCAGTCTGGCACTTTCTCAGACAATTAGGAATAGTGCTACCTCGAGATCTAGCTACACCATTCTTAGGCATATATCCCAAAGATGCTCAAGTACACAAGGACATTTGTTCAACCATGTTTGTAGCGGCTTTATTAGTAATAGCCAGAACCTGGAAACAACCCAGATGTCCCTCAGTGGGGGAATGGATACAGAAATTGTGGTACATCTACACAATGGAATACTACTCAGCAATTAAAAACAAGGAAATCATGAAATTTGCAGGCAAATGGTGGGAACTAGAAAAGATCATCCTGAGTGAGGTATCTCAGAAGCAGAAAGACACACATATGGTATATACTCACTTATAAGTGGATATTAGACATAAAATATAGGAAAATTATACTAAAATCTGTACACCTAAAGAATCTAAGCAAGAAGGAGGACCCTGGGTAAGATGTTCAATCCTCATTCAGAAAGGCAAATGTGATAGACATCATAAGAGGGAAAAAACAGGGAACAGGACAGGAGTCTACCACAGAGGGCCTCTGAAAGACTCTACATAGCAGGGTATTAAAGCAGATGCTGAGACTCACAGCCAAACTTAGAGCAGAGTGCAGGGAAACTTATGAAAGAAGGGGGAGATGAAAGACCTGGAGTGGACAGGAGGTCTACAAGGAGAGCAACAGAACCAAAAAATCTGGGCCCAGGGGTCTTTTCTGAGACTGATACTCCAACCAAGGACCATGCATGGAGATAACCTAGAACCCCTGCATATATGTAGTCCATGGCAGCTCAGTGTCCAAGTGAGTTCCCTAGTAAGGGGAACAGGGACTATCTCTGATATGAACTCTGTGGCTGGCTCTATGATCACCTCCCCCTGAGTTGGGGGCAGCCTTATTAGGCCACAGAGGAAGACAATGCAGCCAGTCCTGATGAGACCTGGTAGGGTAGGGTCAGATGGAAGGGAGGAAGATTCCCTTATCAGTAGACTGGGGGAGGGGCCTGGGAAGAGTGGAGTGAGGGAGAGCAGTACTGGGATGAGATGAGGAAGGGGGCTACAGTTGGGATACAAAGTGAATAAATTATAATAAATAAAAATAAATTAAAAGAAATAAGGTCCCATATTTTCTATATAAAGTTAAGGCTTATTTTAATTTCATTTGAGTTTTTTTAAGTATTCATTTTTTCACAATTTATTCTTTATATATCCTGATTGAAGCCCCCTTCCTTCCTCTTTCCCCTATCCCCTTCCCCTAGTCCACTGAAAGGGGGAGTTCTCCACTATTGCTGTCTGCCCAGAGCTTGTTAAGTCTCATCAGGACTGCCTGGGTTCTCTTCCTCCATGGCCTGGCAAAGCTGCATCATCAGGGGCGAGTGAGCAGAGAGCAAGTCCCAGGATCTGTCTCTATCTGGGCTGGCTGGAGCCTCCCAGATGACTGCCAATTTAGGCTCCTGTCTGCAAGCATAGAAGACATTAATAGTGTCATTATTAGTGTCAGGGGCTGGCTTTCTACCGTGGGATGTTTTTTAGGTTGGGACAATTATTGGTTGGACTTTCCCTCAATCTTTGTTCCCTCTTTATCCCTGCCCTTCTTGTAGGCAGGGTAATTTTTGGATCAAGGGTTTTTGTTAGTGGATTGTTGTTCCCCTCCTTCCACTGGTCCTGCCTGGCTAGGAGATAGTCACTTCAGTCTTCATGCTCCATCCTCCCCCGTTAGGAATCTCAGCTAGAGTCACAACCTCATCCTCCCAAGAGTCTCTGCTGTTGAAGGCCTCCATCGTGACAAAGAGATGTCCCACGTCCCTTCTTGTCCCCAGCCCTCTCACCTCTCACTCCCATTCTCCACATCTGATCCCCAACCCTGTTTCCCTCCCCATTCTATCTCCTGCCCAGTTCCCTCTCTTCATCCACTTCTGCTGTCTATTCTGTTTCCCCTTCTGAGTGACATTCCAGGACCTTCTTTTGGGCCCTCATTATTACTTAGTTTCTTTGGGTCTGTGGATTATAGTATTGTTATCCTATACTATAGGTCTAATATCTACTTACAAGTGACACATACCATGTGTGTCTCTGGATATGGGTTACCTCACTTAGGATGATCTTTTCTAGTTGCATCCATTTGCCTGCAAATTTCATAATTTCTTTGTTTTTAATAGCTGAACAGTATTCCATTGTGTAAATGTACCACAATTTCTGTAGCCATTCTTTTGCTGATGGATATCTAGGTTGTTTACAGTTTCTGGCTATTATTAATAAGCCATTCTGAACATAGTAGAGCAAATGTCCTTGTATGGTGGAACATCTTTTGGGTACATGTCAACTAGTGGTGTAGCTGGGTCTTGAGTTAGAACTATTCCCAATTTTCTGAGAAAGCACCAGACTGATTTCCAGAGAGGTTGTACAAGTTTGCACTCCCATCAGCAATGGAGGAGTGTTCCCCTTTTCCACATCCCTGCCAGCATGTATTGTTGCTTGAGTTTTTGACCTTAGCCATTCTGACTGGTGTAAGATGGAATCTTAGAGTTGTTTTGATTTGCATTTCTCTGATGGCTAAGGGCACAGGGCGTTTCTTTAAGTGCTTCTCAGCCATTCAAGATTCCTCTATTGTGAATTCTTGGTGTAGCTCTGTACCCAATTTTTAAAGTGGATTATTTGATTTGTTGATGTTTAATTTCTTAAGTTCTTTGTATATTTTAGCTATTAGCCCATTGTCTGATGTAGGGTTGGTGAAGATCTTTTACCAATATATAGGCTGCCATTTTGTTTTACTGACAGTGTCCTTTGACTTACAGAAGCTTCTCAGTTTCATGAGATCCCATTAATTAATTGTTGATCTCAGAGCCTGTGCTGTTGGTATTCTATTTAGGCACTTGCCTCCTGTGCCAATGAGTTCCAGATTTCTCCCCACTTCGTTGTCTTCTAATAGATTTCAAGTCTCTAGTTTTATGCCAAGTTCTTTGATCCACTTGGACTTGAGTTTTGTGCAGGGTGATAAAATGTGTCTGTTTGCATTTTTTTACATGCAGACATCCAGTTAGACCATCATCATTTGTTGAAGATGCTGTCTTTTTTCCATTGTATGATTTTTGCCTCTTTACCGAATATCAAATGCCCGTAGGAATGTGGGTTTATTTCTGGATCTTCAGTTCTGTTCAATTGATCATCCTGTCTGTTTCTATGCCAGTACCATGCAGTTTTTATTACTATTGCTTTGTTGTATAGCTTGAAATCAGGGATATCAGGGATGTTGATACCTCCAGAAGTTCTTTTTTTTTTTTGTGGGTCAATGGAATTGAATTCAATGGAATTGAATCAAACACCCAGACATAAACCCACACACCTACAGACAGGCAGGACTAAGGCCAGAAATTTATACATTGAACCCCCATGGTATGTCCTCCAGAAGTTCTTTTATTGTACAGAATCATTTTGGTTATCCTGGGTCTTTTATTTTTTCATATGAAGTTAATGGTCACTCTTTCCAGGTTTGTAAAGAACTGTGTTGGTATTTTGATGGGAACTGTATTGAGTTTGTAGATGGCTTTTGGCAGGATGGCCATTTTTACTATATTAATCATATTGATCCAGGAGCATGGGAGATCTTTTCATCTTCTAAAATATTCTTTGATTTCTTTCTTCAAAGACTTGTAATTCTTGTCATACAGGTCTTTTATTTGCCTGGTTAGAGTTACACCAAGATATTTTATATAATTTGTGGTTTTTGTGAAGGGTGTTGTTTTCCCATTTTTTTCTCAACCCTTTTGTTGCTTGTCTAAAGCAGGACTACTGACTTTTTGTGTCAATTTTGTGTTCAGACACTTTGCTGAAGGTGTTTATCAGCTGTAGGAGTTCTCTGGTAGAATCTTGGGGGTTATTATGTATGCTATTATATCATCTGCAAATAGTGATACTTTGATTTTTTTCCTCTTCCAATTTATATTCTCTTGATATTCTTTAGTTGTCTTATTTCTCTAGCTAGAACTTCAAGTATTGAAGAGATATGGTGAGAGAGGGCAGTCTTGTCTTGTCCCTGATTTTAGTGAGAACATTTTAAGTTTCTCTCCATTTTACTTGATATTGGCTATTGACTTGTGTATATTGCCTTTATTGTGTTTAGGTATGTGTCTTTTATCCCAGATCTCTCCAAGACTTTAAACATGAAAGGTGTTGGATTTTGTCAAAGGCCTTTTCAGCATCTAATGAAATGATGATTTTTTTTCAGTTTGTTTATATGGTGGATTGCATTGATGGATTTTCATATGTTGAACCATCCCTGCATTCCTGAGATAAAGCCTACTTGATTATGGTGGATATTTTTGAATTGTTCCTGGATTTGGTTTGCAAGTATTTTATTGAGTATTTTAGCATTGATGTTCATAAGGGAGATTGGTCTGAAGTTTTCTTTTTTTGTTGGGTCTTTGTGATGTTTAGGTATCAGGGTGACTGTAGCCTTATAGAATGAGTTTGGCAATGTTCCTTCTGTTTCCATTTTGAAGAATAGTTTTAGGAGTATTGTTATTAATTCTTCTTTGAAAGTCTGGTAAATTCTGTGCTAAAACCATCTGGCGTAGGTCTCTTTTTGGTTGGGAGGCATTTGATGATTGATTTTATTTCCTTTGGGGTTATAAGTTTATTTAAATTGTTAACTTGATCTTGATTTAACTTCAGTAAGTGGCATCTATGAAGAAAAAAATCCATTTCATTTAGATTTTCCAGTTTTGAGGTGTACAGGTTTTTGAAGTATTATCTAATGATTCTTTGGATTTCCTCAGTGCCTGTTGCTCTATCCCTTTTTTAAATTCTGACTTTATTAATTTGGATGCTCTCCCCATGTCGTGTAGTTAGTTTGGCTAATGGTTTGTCTATCTTGTTGATTAAAAATAACCAGATTTTAGTTTTGTTGATTTTCTGTGTTGTTCTCTTTGTTTCTAGGTTATTGATTTCAGCCCTGAGTTTGATTCTTTCCTGCTGTCCACTCGTCTTGGGTGTGTCTGCTTCCGTTCTTGCCAGAGCTTCCCCGTGCTGGTATGAGCTCCATCCACTCTCTTTATGGAGGCGCTCAGACTATGAACTTTCCCTTAGCACTGCTTTCATTGTGCCCCATATTGGTATGTTATGCCTTCATTTTCATTGAATTCTAGAAAGTGTTTAATTTTTTTCTTTCTTTCCTCCCTGACCCAGTGGTCATTAGGTAGGGAGTTGTTTGGTTTCCATGAGTTTGTAGGCATTCTGTTGTTTCCATTGTTGTTGAAGTCTGGCTTTAATTCATAGTGGTCTGATAGAAAAGGTGATATTTTAGTTTTCTTGTATTTGTTGAGGCTTGCTTTGTGTCTGAGTGTGTGGTCAATTTTGGAGAAGGTTCCATGAGGTGCTGAGAAGAAGGTATATTTTTTTGTGTTTGAATGGAATGTTCTGTAGATATCTGTTAGGTCCATTTGACTCATAATGTTGGTTAGTTTTGTTAGTTTCTATTTTTTAGTTAGTTTCCATCTTAATGATATGTCCATTGATGAAAGAGGTATGTTGAAGTTTCCTACTATTAACGTGTGGGGTTCAATGTGTGATTTAAGTAATATTTCTTTTACAAATGTGGGTGCCCTTGCATTTGAGGAATATTGTTCAGAATTGAGACATCATCTTGGTTGATTTTTCCTTTGATGAATATGAATTGTCCTTCCCCATCTGTTTTGATTAATTTTGGCTGAAAGTTTTATTAGATATTAGAACAGCTACTCCAGTTTGTTTCTTGTGTCCATTTGCTTGAAAGAGCTTTTTTTCAGCCCATTTTTTCAGAGGTATCATTATTGCTGAAGTGTGTTTCTTGTATGCAACAGTATAATGGGTCCTGTTTATGTACCCATTCTGTTAGTCTGTGTCCTTTTTTTGGGAATTTGAGGCCATTGAAGTTGAGAGATATTAATGAGTAGTTGTCGCTACTTCCTGTTATTTTGATATTGGTGGTGGTAGAGTATGTGTGTATGCTTTCTTTTTCTTGTTTTTGCAGCTGTGGTGTTGTTTCATGTGTTTTCCTGAATATAGTTAGCTACCTTGGGATGGAATTTTTCCTTCTAGTATCTTCTGTAGGGCTGGGTTTCTGTCTAGATACTGTTTAACTTGGTTTTGTCATGGAATATATTGTTTTCTCCAATCTATGTTGGTTGAAAGTTTTGCTGAGTAAAGTAGTCTGGGTTGACATCTGTGCTCTCTTGTGTTTGCATGACATCTGCCCAGGCCCTTCTGCCTTTCATAGTCTCTGTTGAGAAGTCTGGTGTAATTCTGATAAGTTTGTCTTTATATGTGACTTGTCCTTTTTCCTGTGCAGCTTTTAATATTCTTTCTTTGTTTTGTACATTTAGTGTTTTGATTATTATGTGATGGGAGGATTTTCTTTCTGGTCCAATCTATTTGGTGTTCTGCAAGCTTCTTGTATGTTTACAGCATTTCTTTCTTTAGGTTGGGAAAGTTTTCTTCTATGATTTTGTTGAAAATAGTTTTCTGGGCCTTGGAGTATGGTGACTTCTATTCCTATTATTCTTAGGTTTAGTCTTTTCTTATTGTCCCAGAGTTTTTAGATGTTTTGTGTCAGGACCTTTTAAAAATATTTAACATTTTCTTTGACTGATGTATCAATTTCTTCAGTTGTATCTGCTACACTTGAGGTTCTCTTTTCCCTGTTATTGATGCTTGTATGTGTAGTTCCTGTTCTCTTTCCTAGGTTTTCCATCTCCAGGATTGCTTTGGATTGTGTGTCTTTATTGCTTCTATTTCCATTTTTAGATCCTGTACAGTTTTATTTATTTCCTTCTCCCATTTGGTTTTATTTTCTTGTATTTCCTTAAGGGATTTACTTAGTTCCTTCACCTGTTTGGTTGTATTTTCCTGTGTTTCTTTAAGGGATTTATTAATTCCTTCACCTGTTTTTGGTTGTATCATCTTGAAGTTATTTAAGGGATTTATTTTCTTCTTGTAAGGTCTCTATCATTTTCATAACCTCAGATTTTAGATCATTTTCTTGTGTGATAGTATCCTCAGGACTTGCTGTGGGTTTTGGTGGATTCGTATGGCCCTGGATTTTGTTGCTGGTGTTCTTTTGCTGACCTCTAGACATTTGGTTGACTCTGTTATTAGCAGGCCTGGTGGTCTCTGATGGTAATTTGTCTCTGGGGTTGTAGGTAGATCTTCTGGTCCTAGATGGTCTCAGTCCTCTGGTTTTCCTGCTGCTCCGTGATCCATGCTGGCCTCAGGGGCTGCAGATCAGTGTGGGTACTGAGAAATGGCACAGGTCTGGGGACTGGGGTATGGGGTGCACAGGGGAAGTGGAACACAGAGGGCCTGGGCAGACCTGGCCACTGATGCTGGCATGCTGGGGATAGCCAGTAGATGGCGATGCGTGGGGGGAGTGTGTGTGTGCTCTTAATTGCTGCTCCCTGATCTGTGCTGGCCCCAGGGGATGTACACTGGTGTTTTGACTGCGTGTATACCCATGTGAGGGTGTTGGATCTCCTGGAACAGGAGTTGCTGAGAGTTGTCAGCCACCATATGGGTGCTGGGAATTGAACCAGGGTCATGTGGAAGAGCAGTCAGTGCTCTTAACCACTGAGCCATCTCTTCATCACCACGGTTAAATATTTTAAATCCTTATGAAATAAGCAAATTGTGTGATTTCTTATTTCTGTATCATTTTTATACCAAGGTATCACAGAATGTGTGTGTTGTGTGTGTTTGTTTGTGTGTATCAGCCTTGGGCATCATTTCTCAGGTGCCATCTACCTTGCTTTTTGAGGGAGACTCTCAATGGCCTGCAGCTCCCCAAATAGGCTAAGCTGGCTGATGATCTCTAAGGATCTTCCTGCCTCTAAGTCCCTAGTGCTGAAATTACAAGCCTGCCTGCATGTCTAGCTGTTTTGAGTGACTCTGAGGACTGCTTGAGCTCAAGTCCTTATGCTTACATATCGAGCACTTTACTGACTGAACTTCAGCCTCATAGACTGCTTTGTATGTTTATTTACTTTAGTGATGCATTCAAAACACCACTCCATATGTATTCTGAGGGATCTTGTTCTGTTGCATTGTTACAACGGTCTCCACTGGCTCATTAGATAGTGCTCCACCAAGGTTCATTTGCTCTAAAATTTGGCTTCCATGAGAGTCACAGCCATGAAAAAGCTTTGTGTATAGAGACACAGCTTTGTATCTTGGCTGTTCCTTTTTCAAGAGAGGCTCATGGTTAGTTCTCCTTAATTGAGTTTTATTTTCATTAAGTAAATTCTGTTTAAATCAATAACAGTTTAGAGTCTGTGTTTTCCTCCCTTTTGATCATAAGTACAAGTACTTCTCACCCATCATACATCATCTATTCTTGAAATTAGCTGCAAGAGTAGAAAAGCCAGACAATAGATTGACTTATTGGTTATAAAGACATTAGGACAAGTTCTATTTGAGAGCTGTTAAAATGTAATAAAATTTCCAATTTCACTTCAGTTCTTTAAACAGTCATTTATGATTCATGGCCGGCATTTGGTACATGTTCTTTAATTGTGTTCTTCTTTTTCACAATTAATTGAATACACAATTGAGCTGTGTAAAGCCAATGAGAATCTGATTAAGGTGAAAGATTCTCTGTGTTCAGGCTGCTTGGTGATTTGCAGCTTTGTCTCAGTGGTGTTGAGTCTATATGACCTATTCTTGTTATCCCTTGTATCAGCATGTTCATTGTTCTGTTTGCTCATTTTTATAAAATACTTGGACAAAAGGCAATAACCCTCCAAGTGGTTGCACAAATATTGCTGGTCTGAAACAGAGCAGTGATCCCCAAAGTGACACCGCTGAGTGATGGCATTGATCATTCCTAGAGCTTAGAATGAAAACTGAAGTTTAGCACATGCAGAGAGTTTAACACAGTCCAGTCCATCAGGAGACAAATTGTGAAAGGCAAGGCACCCCTATGTTGTGTAAGAAGCTGGGAGAGGCGTGCATGCTGATAACTCTTATAACAGAACAACAAAAAACACTGAAAGGAATGTGTGGGCAGGCTTCAAATGATGACCTACGGTGCACACAGCTCACATTACAGTTGGCAATGCAGCTTCAATATGGAGGTCTAATTTTCCCCTCCACAATTCTTCCACCTTTTCTTTTTGTTCCTACCTACCCCTTGTAATGTGTGCATGTATGCATGTATTTATCTATTGCCTATCTGTCTGTCTATCTATCTATCTATCTATCTATCTATCTATCTATCTATCTATCTATCTATCAATCATATATTTAAGACAAATAAATAGACAAACAAACAAATCAATCCATTAGTCTCAGTGTATAGCCTAGGCTAGCCTCAGATACTCAATTCTCCTGTCTTAGCCATCTAAGTTCCTGAATGCTAGGATTACATGTATGAGCCACCATGCTTGGCTCCAACATTTAAATATTTGCATCTGTGGTGGCTTGAATAAGATGTCTCCCATATTCTCTGAAAACCTGGTTTTCAGATGGTAACACTCTTTGTGTAGGTTTAGGACTGTAGCCACGGTAGAGGAAGAATGTCTCTGGGGCAGCTTTGAGATTTTTAAAAGCAGCGTGCTCTCTCCAGGGCTCTCTCTGTGCTTCTTATTTGCGTCAGCTGACATGTCTGCCTGTTGCAGTGCTTCCCCACCATGGTGTTGATGGACTCTTATCCCTCTAGAGCCATAAGCCCCAAATAAACTCTTCCCTATATAAGTTACCTTAGTCATGGTGTTTTATCATAGCAGTAGAAAAATATCAAATACTGTTACTAACAAAATGCTCTGTTTGGAGAGAGGGTGCTAGGGGAAGCATGTTTCTGTAGGCAGTTCCTGGGTGGTCAGAAAGGAAAGATGAAGCATAACTATACCAGGCACCAGTCAATGGCTTCAAGTTTAGAAACAACAATCTGTTCTAAAGTGAAAGCATGTAACACTTACTTCACGAATCATCTCCAGACATCTTTGGGCCTCTCTCCTCTCGGCTCTTCTTGAGCTCCCTCAACACCCGGGCTGGCTATGTCAGGAGAGGGAAGTTGCTGCGAGCCTGGAGCTCCAGCCATTAGACACTGAAGACTGGGTCTTAGTGTACCGGCTCCCTTCCAAATAATTCCCTTATTAGGAGTCATCTGTAGGTTTGAGGAGGGTGATTGCACGAAGGAGCCCATTTGGCATTAGTTGATTGTAAGTGCAGCTGCAGGAGCCCTCTCCTGATTAGAACAGAGATGCTGAAGCCAGATGAATTAATAATGAGCTGATGGGCAGCAGGAGCAACTCTGACACTATTCTCGTTTGTGTTCAGAGACATCTTACATGTTTTCACTTTACAAGAACTGTTTTTTAAACTCGAAACCACTGAAGAGTGTCTGGAGTAATTAAGCTCACCTTCCCAGACTGTGTCCCTTCAGGAAAGTCTCTTTCCTAAGCACTGTTCATTGTGTATCCTGTATAGGCTAAGACTTCTGGGTCATGCAGAGTTTGAACTGGGGAGGAAAGAGAATGGAGATGCCACTGTGTGCTGCCTTCAGAGCTGTGGCTGAGCTCAGGGAATTTAAACCAGTGGAGTCTTTCTTTCCATCCAATGACAAGAAAAGACCCAAATGCAAAAAGAGTTAGGTTAATATTATTTGAGTGATGTAATTCTATTTCAATTAAAAACATTAAAAAAGAAACTATTATCCTTGATTAAATCTAAGCACAATAAAAATGCTATCCAGTTGGGTTTCTTTCCCTCCCAGAAATGAAAGATAAACTACAGTTCTAAGTTATAGTTGTAAGGCTAGCATTTTGCCAGATTTTGTGGTGGTAGCAAACCCTATATTTATTTGAAATTGCTTAAATTTGTACTCCTCCCAGCCTGAGTGAGCTAATTAGAACCCATGGGGAATTATATGGGTAATGGAGGGAGCTGTGGAAGTATAAATATGCAATGTAATTAGTTTCTATCTTTGTGTGTGTGTGTGTGTGATACACTCTTGAAGCTCATGAGCAAAAGACTTAGAACAATAGGAGCTATTGATTCTCAAGCTGCTACGGGAGTCCATAATTATGATATAATATCTTGCCAACCTCTTCATGCATAGAAGGGAATATGAGTAAATAAACCAGCAATTTCCTCCATTTAACATTAGTTGTATCAATAGCATACTTTTTCAGTTCTCCTTCTGGTTTTGTTTGTTATAGAGGATAGAAATTCACTAACTTGAAAATTTCATACATGATTGAAGGGTTTCATTGTGTGGGTTCAAATTTGGTCTGCAATGAGTTAAGCAGAAGACTTTCTTGGTATTATACGCAGGGAAGAAAGCCCTCACCTTCAGTGCCCTATGGCCAACACATGCAGATAACTGATTTTGCTGACTATGTTAATGTAAGTTCATGGCAAGAGACACACTTTGTCATCTATTCTTTGTCAGTGCTGTACATGAGCCAAGTTGCTTTTCCTTTGCATTCTTCCCAGTGCCCCATAACAGAAAGCTGAACATGTCCAGCTCCCCTGATAGTTTTGATTCATACTTTCTTTACATTAAAGAGCAAACTATAGCGACAAGTAATGAGAGAGACCATAGAACACAGGGCAGACATGGAGTCCTTTAATGTTACTTCCCCTACTTTCTTGAGTAAGGGGTATCATCCCCCTTCGTGCACTGGCCCCACAAATTGTACACAACTGTACACAACTAACTGGACACAACTCCTCCCGGTCCCACCCTCCCTCTGTTTTCCCCCTACCCCTTCCCCTACTCCTCAGAAAAGGGGAACCCCCCTAACCCATTCTAGCACATCAAGTCACATCAGGACTGAGTGCATCCTCTTCCCCTGTGGGAAGTGATAAAATGCAGGCAACCGAGTCCACGTCAGAGTATACAGAGCACGGATAAAAATAACACAGCAATCCTGCCCTTACTGAATAATCATTTGCTGAGCACTTCATCTATATAATATGCTACAGTGCTGGTAGAGGAATTTGGGAGCAGGGGTGGGGACTGGGCTCAGCCTTGATGTGAGATACCTGCCTGTCCATCCTGAGCTCAGGTACTGCAGCTGCTTGGTCTTCAGGAGTCATGCCTACATCATGGAGCAAAAGTGAGTGGCAGTTGTGCATGGTGCTGGGAGGAATTGGGAAAGAAGGAACTTCCAAAACCATGAGTATTTGAATTTGTAATACACTTTAGCATTAAAAAATACAGTCTTTTAAATTAATGATTGATTGATTAATTAATTAATTAATTAACTAATCCACTTTACATCCTGATTGTAGCCCTCTCCCTCCTGTCTCCCTGGTCTCACCCTTCTTCGTCTTACCCCTGCCCCTTCCCCTACTCATCAGAAAAGGAGCACCCCCCCAACCCACCCCAGCACATCAAGTCACATCAGGACTGAGTGCATCCTCTTCCCCTGTTGAGGCAGCTCCACCAGGGGCAAGTGATAAAATACAGGCAACAGAGGCCATGTCAGAGACAGCTCCTGCTCCCCTTACTAAGAAACCCACATGAAGACTAAACTGCCCATTGGCTATATCTGTGTAGGGAGTCTAGGTCCAGTTCATGCACGGTCCTTGGTTGGTGCTTCAGTCTCTGCAAGGTCCCCTGGGCCCTAGCTAGTTGGCTTTGTTGGTCTTCTTGTGGAGCTCCCATCCTCTCTGGGTCCTTCTGTCCTTCCGTTGAGTCTTCCACAAGACTCCCTGCTCTATGCACCATGTTTGCCTTTGAGTTTCAACATCTATTTCGAACTGTTGCTGGGTGGAGCCTCTCAGAAGACAGAGGGGAGAGAAGAGAAGCTGTGGGCAGGGACATCTCCGTGAGAAGCTGGAGAGCTACAACAGGGTAGGCTCCTAGGAGGATATGGGGGTGACTCTAGCTGAGACTTCTAGTAGTAGGGGTCATGGAGACTGAAGAGGACACCCTCTAACTAGACAGGACTTCTAGTGGAGGGAGGGGAACACCAACCCGTCCACAAAAACTTGGACCAAAAATTTACGCCGCCTACATGTATAGGGTTAAAAGTCGAGCAGAGATTGAGGGAATGTCCAACCAATACCTGCCTGGACCTGAGACCCACCCCAGGGGAGAGAGCCAGCCCCTGACTCTGTTAATGCTGCTTGCAGATGTGAGCCCAGCGTAACCCAGTCTTTAATGTGCATGTGCCAGCGGGCGTACACATTAAGAATGCTTTAAAAACATATTAAGTACTGCTAGCAGTTTTCTAGCACTTTGTTGAGAGTGGTAGTTACTGTGTTGTCCAACAGATCCATTAAACACATTGGAGAAACACTGTTAAGGTGAAAACACATAATTAGGACCAGTGCAGCTATTTGCTCCAACCACACAGGCTGTGAGGTGTCAAACATGTATGTCTCTATTAAGATTTGAGATAACAGATCTATTCTGTTACTAATGTCAGCAGTTAGCTCTGCAACCCACAGTGGCTGATTTCTGATTCTCTTCACCCAGACTTTGATTCCATCTTGGTCCCTGGTGTGGCGACAGTCCCCTGTCCTGTTACTGGCATTTAGAAATGAAAAATAAGCTGGTACCTTTAATCTCAGCACTCTGCGAGGCAGAGGTAGGCAGAGCTCTGTGAGTTCGAGCCCAGCCTGGTCTGCTGGGCAGCCAAGGCTACATAGAGAAACCCTTTATCAAAAAACAGAAAACCAAAACCAAAAAAAACCAAACCAACCAACCAAACAAAAAAACAAAAAGAAAAGAAAAGAAAAAGAAATGAAAAGTAGAGCCAGGTTTGGTGGCCTTTAACCCTAGTGCTTGGGAGGCAGAAGCAGGTGTGAGTTTGAGGTCAGCCTGGACTACGAAGTGAGTACAGGACAGCCAGGGCTCTATTATACAGAGAAACTCTGTCTCATAAAACAACGAGAGAGAGAGAGAGAGAGAGAGAGAGAGAGAGAGAGAGAGAGAGAGAGAGAGAGAGAGAGAGAGAGAGAGAGTATTTTCAAACATGTTTTCTTTTGTCCAATTGCAAGACTCATATAAGTGTTCCAGCATGTTTGTTGTATGGCTTTTCTTGGGGAGACATAGACAACTTTTGTTCAACCCACATAGGGTACCAACAACCGACTAAAGAAATGATTCCAGCAGTATAGCTTAGTGAACCATTAAGTTTGGGAGTACTCACAGGAGCAGGGGTGAGGTCTTACTTATAAGATCAAGAAGAGGGGTTACCTACAGGAACAGGCGTGAGGAGTCACTTAAAGGAGCCAGGTGAGGGGTTACCTCAGGGGTCATTCACAGGAGCAAGGGGTAAGTGTTACTCAGATGCGCCTTGCTTAGTTGATTCAGAGGGCCGTGTTCTCCTGTATCCCTTACATTCTTTCTGCCTCCTCTTCTTAGGATTCCCTGAGCTCTGAGGGGAGGAATTTGATGGAGATCTCTAATTTGCACTCTCTGTATAATGTTTGATCTTGGCTCTCTGCATCTGTTCCCACCTGCTGTCAGGAAAAGCCTTTTTGATGATAACTGCATAAGGCACGGATCTATGAGAATAGCGGAATATCATTAGGAAACATTTTATTAAGTTTTTTTAGTCTGATAGTGTTTGGTCTTACCTTGGTCTCTAGTTCTTGGCTACCCAAGAAGTGTTGGGTGTGGTTCCTTCGCGTGGAGTGGGCCTTACGCCAAATCAGACATTGGGTGGTTTCTCTCACAAGTTCTCAGCCACAAATTCTCACAAGTTCTCTTATGCAGGCAGGACAGATTGTAGGTCAAAGGTTTTGTGGCTGGGTTGATGTCCATGTTGTTCTTCTGGCAGCCTGCAGAGTACCTTCCCATGCCAGAGGCTGGAATGTAGGGGTGAATGCTCCATGAGGCACCAGTTCAACCTCTGCATGTAATGGCAGCACTACAACAAAATTCTATTAGAGCATATAAATTGTAATTTGTTTCATTAAAAAACCCAAAAAACAAAATGACTTTTTAAAAAATCCACCACCACTGAGGAATATCTGTGGCCTAGCCAGTCTGGTAGTAGGGGGTGAAGCTGGGCAGTGCTTTCTTGCTCTCGGGAGCCTGAGTCTGCCTTAGAAGAACCACATGAGTATCACTGAAGTGAGCTTTCTTGTGCTTCAGCTTTCTTGCCTGTCAAAAAGGATGTCCTCTGCCTCACAGTGACATTGGGGGTGAGACTAATAAATTCAAATTATGAACTCCAATGCACATGGGAAAATTATGAGTATTGCTTTCCTCTCTTGGAAGATAAAACGTTTTAAAAAATCTTCTTCCTATTTTATCATTTTATATTTTTAAATTTTTTATGAATTCATATGTTTTTTACCACACAAAATCATACTGTTTTAAGCCAAATGAACCATTTCTCTTATTTATGTTTGATTTTATGTTCCTTTTAATGTTCTGTTCTTCTATTGATAGAGACAAGATGATTATTAAATTCCAACGTTTTCTTTGTTCACCTTAAAAAAAATCTCATCAGTGAATTCTAAGAGCATTAAAAACTCTGGGGGGGGGTATCAGAGTAAGAGTTGAGCGGTGCTATGATCAGAAGATGCTTTGGAGAACACTGTCACAGCCTCATGAAGAGAGGCCCAAGCACTGTTTTGGGCACTTCCTATGAATGAATTTGGTAAAATCTCACAAGGCATCTTTGAGAAGTCTGTGATTGTACTGGAGACATAAAGGTACCCTGGATGGCCAGCACTATCCTATGCTATGCTAAATGGTGTTAATATTTTTATTATTACACAAGGTTATTGTACTTGATAGCTGTATGTTAACTTGACACAAGCTAGAGTCATTTTAGAAGGTGGAACCTCAGTTGAGAAAATGCTCCTACTAGATTGCTTGTGGGTGAGCCAGTGGTATATTTGGTACTTTTTTTTTTTTATTAATGACTTGGTATGAGAGGGTCCAGCTCGCTGTGGCCAGTGCACCTCTGGGCTAGTAGCCCTGGAAAACAGGTTGAACAATACATGGCGACCAGATCCTTCCTCCTGGTTCCTGCCGGCTTGAGTTCCTGTCTTGACTTTCCTTAGTGCTGGACTGTGGCCTGGAAGTGTAAGGTGAAATAGATCCTTCCCTTCCCAAGTGGCCGATGGTCATGTTTGTTTGTTGTTGTTGTGACAGTAGTAGAACGGTAACTAAGATAGTTACTTAAGGTCATTTTCCTGTGAATAGCAAATGTGTTTTGAGGGTGCCCCCTCCCACATTCCCTCTTCTACCACTTCCATCTCTTCCCTAGGTAGTTTCACTCCTATTTTCATGTGATTGGTACATACACAGTTCTATGTATTGATAAAGTCAGACTCAGAAACGTGTGATAGTTGTCTGTCTGATACTGACTTAAGTTTTACAATATAGTTGTTTTAGGTTGCATTCATTTTTATCTAAGGGGCCTAACTTCATTTGTTCACAACTGCATGAAATTTCCTTGTGTCTCTAATCCACATTTCACTTATCTGTCACTCTGTGGTTGGACACCTAGGCTAGTTCCATAGCTTAAACTCTTGTGGAGAGAACTGCAGTAGCCATTCGTGAGCAAGCATCTCTCTACTCATCAATAATCATGCCTGTGCAAGGATCTCCGACATCTGTTAGCTCCAAGTCTCTTAAGTAACTGAAAACTGCCTATATTTTTGTTGTGTTACAGGCTCCAGATTTTATTCATCCTAACCTGAGACCCACACAGAAAGCTTTCATGAGATTTCCTAGTTACTTAAATGAGAAATGTTTGAGAAATGTTCCCCAGAGACTCACATATTTGAATACCTGGTCCCTGGTTGGTGATGCTATTTGGGGAAGTTATGAAACCTATAGGAGGTGGAGCCTAGCCTTCCTGTCGCTTCCTATTCTCCCTTTGTTTCCTGTGTGAGGATAAACTATGACATCCCTGCTTCCTTCCCTTGCTGCCTCCCCACCTCAGTGGACCCTATCCCTTTGGAGACATGAACTCTTCCATCTTTGAGTGGCTTTGTTCGCTGTATTTTATCACAGCAATAGAAAAGTAACTGACACAGGGTAAGGATCAGAAGCCCTGGCCCCTCACTCCAGGTCTGAGCCTGCCCAACTCTCCCCAGAGTTACTGGCAAGGAGGTCTCAGATCCTTCTCAGTTAGATGATACAGTTTCTATTCCTGTGTTTTTCATTAAATATGCATGATTTGTGTAATTCTTTCCTTTAACAGTAATTGCATTGTTTTGTCTTTCAGGAACCTGGACAGGAGGAGATAAGCCAATATGTCTGCCTGTTGAGCCTACAGTTAAAAAAATAATTATAAGGGCAGAAAACAGAGAGGCTCCTGAAGCAGTAATGTAGGAGAGCCTTTTTTCTTCTACTTTCTTTTCTTTTTTGAAATAGGGTCTCACTATGTAGCCTCAGCTGGCTTCAAATTCATAAATCCTCGTGTCTGCTTTAGGGTGCTGGGATTACAGGTGTCACTCGAATGCTTGGTTTAAACATTTTGAAATCGTGTTCTTCTACCTTACTCAAATCTGGTACTAAGGAAATACCTATGTGCCATGTGTTATTTATAGTTTTCTAGAGAAACAGGACAGATAGATGAATAGGTATCATGTAAGGGGGGGTTCCTAGGTTAGCTTACACCACAGGGGCCAGGTGGTCCAATGGGCTGTCTGTAGGCTGGGAGCCTGAGCCTGGTAGAACATTGGATGCAGGAAGCACTTATAATCACTGAGCCATCTTGCCAGACTTCTGGTATAACCTAAGTCATCAGGTGTTAGTTCAAAGGCAAGTTCAGGTGTGAGGAACTTCAGTAAGCAGCGCCTCTCTGTGGCCTCTGCATAAGATCCCACCCCAGGTTCCTGCCCTGCTGCCTTAACTTTGCTTAGTGAGAGAATGCACTTGAAAGTGTAAGATGAAATGAACCCTTTACTCTACAAGTTTCTTTTTTAATTTTAAAAATATATTATGTATTCACCTTACATCCCTATCAAAGCCCCCTCCCTTCTCTCCTCCTGGTTCCCCTTGCTACCCACTTCCCCCTATCCCCTGCCCTTCTCCACAGAAAAGGGGAGGTCCCCTAACCTTCCCCGGTACATCAAGTCTCAGGACTAAGCACATCCTCTTCCACAAGGCAGCCCAGCTAGGGGAAAGGGGCCCAAAAGCAGTCCACAGAGTCCATGTCAGAGACAGACAGGCCCCACTCTAATTGCTAGGGAACCCTTATTAAGACCGAATTTCTCATCAACTACATATATGTAAGGGGCCCAGGTCTAGTCCATGCATGCTCTTTGGTTGATGGTTCAGCCCCTGAAGTCCTCATGGTCCTCAGTGAGTTAATTCTGTTGATATTCTTGTCTCCACAAGTATCTTACAGTCATGTTATTTACCCCCTTATATTCCACTGACTTGTCGTCTTGGGTGTCCAAAAGAATTGGTGATAGAGTAGACCTTGCCACATCTCAAGCTGTTGCAGCCCACACACATGTCTATCAAATTGCCAGGCAGCGGCTCTCATCGCTTCAGAGCTAGGTCCAACTGTGGGAACTGCAGGAAGGCAGGGAGCAATATAGATACTCTCTGCAGTTTGCTTTGAAGTGTTTTTCTCCAACTCTTTAGGTTAAAGGCAAGAAGTTGTGAAATGTAATTCTTTGTATAGTTTGATTTGATAAAACAAATGTGGTTTTCCAATGGTTAGTCTTGAAAGGCAAGTTATCAGTAGCACCTAGGCGTTCTGTAGAGCATGGTCTAGCTGTGTCTAGCGGGACATTTCTGAAAAGGACTAAGTCCCACTCAGAGTGTGGAGGGGACTATCCCACTACCTAGGGCCAGGATAGGGTGCAAGAGGACAAGGAGAAAGCCAACTAGAACAGTACTGTCGTTCCTGCTTCCTATCTGTCACAATGTGAGTGAGCCTCTGCTGCCGTGATGTTTCTCACCGTGGGGCCCCAGTCAATGGGCCAACGGCTGAAACATCTGAAAGCATGAGTGCACAATAAATCTTTACCTCTTTTAAATTGTCATGTCAGATATTTTGTCACAATGATGGAAAGTCTAACACATTTTCTGTTAAAACCATTTAGAAGCTGAAAAGAGAACAGTTGGAAATACTAATCTCAAAGTTAAATTGCTGGGAATATTGGTTCACATTTGACCTAGACGAGTCAGAGAAAAATATTTAGAACAAGCTGTAGAGTCTCCATATTGTTCCCTGCCTTCCTGCAGCTCTTACAGTTGGACCTATATCTGAAGAGGCAAAAATGGCTGCCTGGTAATTTGACTGAAATGCCTCAGGGCTAGAGGTGTGTTAGGGGTGTAGCAAGATCTACATTCTCCTCAGTTTTCCTAGACGCTCAGGAAAACATGTCAGTGGATTGTGTGTGTGTGTGCGTGCGCGCATATCTGCCAGAAAACAGGCATGTTGTTCCTCAGGAGCCATTCACTTGATTTACGGGTATCTCACTGGGACCTGGAGCTCCCTGATTAGGCTAGACTGGCTGGCCAGTAAGCTCCAGGGATGCCCCTGTCTCTGTCTCTCCAGCTCAGGGATTACAACCCAGCTCAGGGATTTCAGGGGCTCAGAATTCAGAGAACAGAGAAGGAAAACTCTTGATTGCTTTGTCACATACTAAACCAAGAACAGTGTTTTTTCTTTGACCTTCAAAACAATCCTGCAGGGCTGGGGGTAATATCTTCCCTTTTTACAGTGGAGAACATGGGAGCTCTAGAGAGTCCAGCCCTGACATTCAGACTTTGCAGGAGAGCAGAGTAACAATGTGCTGGGTTTGAGTCCAGCGGGGGTTGGCTAGGTGCCCGGTTAGTGAGACCTGCATGGTGCGAGCAGTGGCTGAGCCCCTGCCCTGGTTCTCAGTGTGGTGAGATGACTTTTCCTGTGTTCTCTTCTGCAGGCTGCTTGGACTGAGGTGGCAGCAGTTCTGTTGAGTGTGTGTGCCTGAGAGTGGACATGTGGACGTCTATGGAGGCCATTAGGTGATGTCAGTGGGTACTCTCCACACTACTTCCTTCAGACAACATTTCTCACAGAACCTGGAGTGCATTGTCTTCCAACTAGACCAGTTGGCAAAGAGCTGCAGCTATCTGTCTGTCTCTATCCCTGCAACTCCAACGCTGGGTTACTAGTGTGCCACCTTTTACATGGGCGCTGGGGATTTGAACTCAGCTCCTCATGCTTGCACAGTAAGTGCTTTTGCCCACCAAGCCATCACCCAGCTCCTAATAATCTGGAGAAATCTTGCTATGCCACTCATTTAGATTTCTCTCACTGCTGCAGCAATAACATGCTATCAATATTTTACAGAGTGATTTGATTATGCCCCATTCCTGAGACTTCAGGAGAAGAGCGTATTTTTTAACATTAATAAATAAATGTTTTAGCTCAGCACCGTTAGACACACTTGATAGTGATAAAGCTCCCCTCGAAAGGAAAAAGAGTGATGCCCCACATTCAGGGATTTTTGAAATCGATTATGTTTTCCTTAATTGGTTTTGTTCTCCTTCTTTTGGCCCTAACGTAGGAAATAAAATCTGGGGTTAGGCCTTTCCCTTTGATGGATAGCACCCAGGGGCAATACAAGCATTTTTCAGTCGTCTACTTTGTTTTTCCAGAATGCTCTGAGTGGCTATTACATGAGTCTAAAGGACCCAGGGTCAGCTTCTATTTATGTGACAGAGTCCTCACGTTTGTTTATTTCACCTGAAAATCTAACCCAGTGGAAACATTTTTGGGATGCTGACCTTTAAGCACTATGGATAAAATATTTTTTTCTTCTGTGCTTAATAAAAAAAAAACCCAGCTACCTCAACAATAATGAGAGCTGTTACTCCCAAATTCTTGATAGATTTTATGTACCTTATGTAGGAATTTACATACACAGCGTCTCATTTAAATCTACCTAGCTCTCTCTGAACATCTTAATGTTGATGTGTCTGTTTTAGAGATGAGAGGACTAAGAAGGAAGTCAGACAGAAGGGTGCAGGGTCAGGAATTGATAAGGGAGGAATCCCAGGGGAGTTCTGTCTCTGGAGAAGGTATCAAATCTTCCTTGTTTGCGTGTGTTCTGTACGTATGTGCTTCTGTGGGTATGAGCACACACACGTGGAGGTGGCCTGTGCATGTGTGTGCAAACCAGATGTCTTCCTTGATCTCTTCTTCTTGGCTCTTACTCTTTTGGACAGGATTCCCTAATGAGCCCTAAACTCCTTGATTCAACTAGGGTGGCTGGAGTGCCAGGCTCTGCCCACCTCCCTCTCCAGTGCTGGGACTGCAAACGTGCCCTTCCGGCCTCAGCGTCTATGTGGCTGCTCAGGACCAAACTCAAGGCTTCCTGCTTGGGAAGCAGGTGGTTTCCACCCCGTGCTACCTCTCCAGACCTTCAAACACACCTGAAATGTAGTTTTACCAGTGTGATCATTAGTCTTGTCCATCCCTTTACTGGGTTGAGAGAGCTGGATAACTTGCCATAAACACTCTTTGTGTCTGTGAGGATATTTCTAAGGCTGATGTGTGTGGTTCAGCCCACTGACTAGGAAACGTCCATGTTTTTGGCACTGTTGAGCTGGCTGGAGTTCTTTGTTAGTGAGTGCATACATGTTTGCTGCTGTGGTTGCCTGTGGACATCAGACCCTACACACTTAATCCTTCCAACCTGGACTTACAATAGCTTCCAAGACTCTATCCTGGGATTGGGTTGGCATTACAAGTCCCCTTTGTTTTGAGCTTCTAGCTACTTGAACTGAATAGCTACTCATTTTCCAAGCTCTCCAGGCTGTAGAGGGCCATTGTGGGACTTTCCAGTCCCCAGTCTTATAAGCCAATTTAGCTAAATCCACTCTCATAATTATATATATGTACCATTGGCTCCATTGCTCTGGAAAGCCATGACTATTATACGCAGTGAATGAGCCTTAGCTTTCTCAAACAAGTCACAAAGCACAGTGTTGTATGTTTGGGGTTTCCAAAGTAGAGGAAGCAGATTCACTTTACTTCAGAAACCTTGAACCACTGTCTACATTTTCCAGATCCAGTGCCAAGATCAGGGACACATCATAAAACCTGACCTAGCAAATAACCAGCCAAGCTTGGATGCTTTAATACTATGACCCAAAGCAATCACCTTAAACCACCAATTCCTTTGCACATCAAATTCTACTCAACAGTTTTTTCCAAGTGTCTATTCCCTCCAAATTAGATGATTCTCAGATAGTTCCTCTTCATTTAGTATTCCCTGTTCTAGCACTGAATGCTCCCACTCCTGGACAAACTTGGCCTGCTCTTCACCCTTCCTCTAGGAGAGTTCCAGGCTACTACCAACCTGGTGTTCAAAGCCCTTTATTCCTCCATACAGTTTGCCCAATGTCAAGAGCTTTGCCTGTGCCAAGCCCTCCAACAAAAGATTCTTTTTGACCAAACTCCAGCCTTTTCAAACCCTTCCATCTTCTCAAGTGGTCCTCAACACTGACCTATAAAGGCTTTGAAAAGTAATGCCTCATGTGGGGATACATGCTGTAATGTCAGCATTCAGGAGGTTGAAGCAGGAGAATTATGAGTTCCAGATCAGCCTGGGCTACATGGTGTAATTGTCTCATATACAAACCCTAATATAGTTCGCAGCAGCTTGAGGCCACATCTCTAATGCCCCAGGATGACCCATTACTGTGTGTGAGAAAACTCAAATGACAGAGAGATTTACTGTCTGTTCCAGCCAACATCCAAGGACCAGGAATCCCTGTCTCTTAGTCACTCTGAGGGCAGAAGGCCAAGTTTAGTAGCTTGTTGGAAAACCTCACTGGGTTTTCATGGCTTACCCCATTTCCTAATTATGTCTCATTTTCCCTTCAAAACTCCTAGCCACTTCTGTACAGAACTGAGTGCTCTGAATTCTAGTCAATTACTGTAATGTATTTCTGCCCTAAATCTGCCCTTACACCCTAGTGTCTGGCCTTGTCTCTGACACTTCCTCCATTCTCTCTGTGTTGACTGCAACGCCTGTCACTCTGCCCACTGAATTCTGTCTTTCAGGAACTCTTTGTGGTTCTTTAGTGCCAGCTCCGACTCTGTTCTTCACACCCTTGGTGCTCCTCTTTGGATTTCCTATGGAGGTTGTACTTGGTGATTCTCCCTATAGACATAGGATGTGTTATATAATTTTGCCTTTTAGGTAGACATCATATTTTGGTCTGTTTTGTAGTCTCTTTAGGATAAGATGAAGGTTTCATGCTTATTTGTGCACCTGGGACCTCTGAAAAGTTTACAGGATGTAGTAGTAAATTATCAGCCTCTACGTCCTGGAATAATCTAGGGGAAAAGTTCTGTACAAGCCTGTGAGGGACTCTTTCTAGATGAGGTTACTAGAGGAAGGAGGATCCATGGTAGCCATAGGAGGCATGGTCTCCGGGCTGAGGCTCTGACTGTAGCCATAGGAGGCATGGTCCCCCGGCTGAGGCTCTGACTGGATCCAAGAAGGAAGGGAGCTGAGCAGCCGCCTTCCTCTCTTTGCTTCCTGATCAGAGCATGATCCGCTGCCTCATGCTCATGCTACCCACCACATTTCCCTATGATGAAAGACCAAGCCTCTGAGCTGTGGACCAAAACAAGCCCTTCCTTACTTCAGCTGATTTTGCCAGATATTTTGTCCCAGCAATGAGAGAAGTACTACAAATACTACAAATATAAATAAAAGTGTGTGATGTGTTATCAGGGAATGGGTTAGAGCAGGTGGCTGTCCAGAGGTCTTAATCCATGAGAAAGACACACACACACACATACACACACACACAGAGCTAGAGGGAAGTATTCATCTTTGCATGTTTATCACTATGAAGCAGTTAAGAACATGGCTTTTGGAGTCACAATGAACTGGATTTCCAAGTTCTGAAGTTCACATGTACGTGTGTGTGAATGTGTGTTTGCACGTGCATGCCTGGATTTGTGTGTGTTCATGTGTTTGTGTGTGTGTGTGTGTGTATGTATATGGAGACTAGAGTCAATCTCATGTGTAGTTTTTTTTTTTTTATGTCCTTGAGGGCACTGTCCACTGTATTGAGAGAGGGTCTCACTTTTACTTGAAACTCACCAATTCAGCTAAACTGTCTGGCCAGTGAGACTCAGGGACATGCGTGTGTCCACCTGCCTCACACACATCTTTTTAATGTGGGTTCTGGAACCTGAACTCAGACCATCATGTTTGTGTGTTTATTGATTCATGTTTATTGACTGAGATATCTCCCCAGTTCCTAGAGTTCACTTTTTAAAACTGTGGACACATTTATTTCCCTTCGCTACACTTTTGTCACCTGTAAGACAAGCATACTGCATTGTCCCTGTAGGACAGTGGCTGTGAGGAGGATTAAGTGTCATAATTGTACCTGCCATACAGGAGGTAGGATGGATCGATAAAAACCATCCATCCGACCACTAAAACAAGACAGGACTAGACAGGTAAACTAGCATTGTGGTGTTGGCTGAGGAAGAAAGGGAAGGGGAGGGAAGAATTTGGAAGGGGCCAAGATTTGGGGTAGGAAGTGCTTGAAAAGTCTTTTTGGAAGGTTGGATGTCAAAATAAGGATATTAATTCATAATTATTAAGTCTGTATTTCATGCACTAGCTGTTGTACAAATGGTGTAACACGGGATTCTCAGATTGATGCTTCAAGCTACTTACCAGTTCCATAGTTTACAGATGTTGGTGTTTTCTTGTAGTCAGAGCCAAGGAGAACCCCTGTCTGTCTCATTCCAGAGCTGTTTTCCCCATAGCCCTTTCCTCACCCATTGTGTGTTTGTGTGTGTATGTGAGTGTGAGTAGGGGAATAAATTTAAAAAACTTTGAACTTTCTTCACAGCTTCACATAGTTGCTCTCTGCTTGGGTTGAGAGGGCTGGAGAGACTATGGCTTCACATGGAAACAGCTGGATGGACTACAGCTTCACATGGAAACAGCTGGAGAGACTACGGCTCCATGTGGAAACAGCTTTAACTGGTAATTATTTGTATTTCCCTTGGCCCTTTATCTCTTCAGCTATGGACTTTATCATAAAGGGAACTGCCCTCAGGATTTCAGGAGGGCTGCCATCAACAGGTGCAACATACAGCCTTTCTACTGCATACAAAAGAGAAAAACACATGTCCTTTAATAATGGAATATCCCCTTTATGCAGTCTGATTGTATCAGTTACACTGTAAATCCAACTTTAACCAAAAGCATTAAGCAAGGAGGATGGCCTGAACTGACTGGCTTAAGCTGGGATACCTAAACCAATCATTAGTAGGATGGGTAGAGTTACCATAATTGGCTGACATTCAGAAACAGGAAGAAGCAAAACCTTAAAGATGTCATTTCTAGTACAGTGATATCAAAACCAGTCAGAGTGGCTAACTCTGTATGTAGCCATCAAGTATGTCTGTTGTGAACTTACTAATTGTTAATCTTAAAATACTGGACACTAAGTGGGTCTTTCTAGAAAGAAAAAGGGTGACTAGATCTTAAGTATAAATCCAGCTGTGACCCTGATACTGTCAACCTAAGTGTTAGGCTTAGTGGTCAGTCCAGGTATATCCTATTCTTACCTCTACTCTGACATTCCAATGTCTACATTAGACAACCCCTGCAATCTATCTATGTATTTATCTCTCATCCATCTGTCTGTTTATATTTATCTATCTTAGCTAGATTTTTTTTTATTGTTGCAATGAAACACCATGACCAAAAAACAAGTTGGGGAGGAAAGGGTTTTATTTAGCTTACACTTTCATAGTCCATCATTGGAGGAAGTCAGGACAGGAATTCACACAGGGCTGGAACCTGGAGGCAGGTGCTGATACAGAGACCATGGAGGGCTTTTGCTTATGGGCTTGCTCCCCATGGCTTGCTCAGCTGCTTTCTATTAGAACCCAGGACACCCAGATCAGGGATGGCACTACTTACCATGAGTGGGGTCCTTATCTGTTGATCATTAATTGAGAGAATGCTTTACGCCTGGATATAATGGAGGCATTTTCTCAACTGAGGGTCTTTGCTCTCTGATGACTCCAACTTGTGTCACATTGACACACAAAGCCATCCAGTACTCACTCACTCACTCACTCACTCACTCACTCACTCACTCTCTCACTCAGTCTGTCTGTCTACCAAGTATGTATGTATAGATATATGTATGCATCATCTATCATCTATCCATTATCTATCAATTCATCTATAATCTCTCTCTCTCTCTCTCTCTCTCTCACTACTGTTTAGTCCATTTAGTTATGGAATCAGGACTCATGCACCCAGTTTGGCCTTGAACTCATTATGTAGCTGATGCTGACCTTGAAGGTTTGATCTTACTGCCTCTCTCTCCTGAATGTTGAGATCACAAATGTGTGCCACCATGCTGGTTTGTGCAGTGTTACAGATGGAATCCAGGGCCTAGTGCATGTTGGAAGTGCACACCACCAACTGAGCTGTATTCCCAGCCCAAGTACATCAGTTACTTCTATTTCTGTGATGAAACACCATGACAAAAGCAAGTTATAAAATCATTCAACTGGGTTACTGTTTCAGAAGGGTAAGGTTCTGCGATGGAGGAACAGAGGCAGAAAAAGCTGGAGCAGGAGCGGAGAGCTCACATGTTGAACCCAGAGGAGGCAGAGAACACGCTGGGAATGGCACAAGTCTTTTGAAACCTGAAGTCTGCCCCCAGGTTTACACCCTCTTCAAAAAAGGCAACATTTCCCAAAACAGCCATCGGCTGGTGACCAAGTATTCAAATGCCCAAGACTTATGGGGGCATCCCACTTAAACCACTGTACTAAGGCAATCTTTATTTTAAAAAAACCTGCTCTTTAATCAATCTCATTTATGTCTACCCTAGACCACCTCTCCCACACCCAGCTCCACACTATATAGCTATGTTAGCAAGTCAGTTTAAGTTGTATCCCTATGTAATAGCAAGCAAACATAGTTCTGCTTAACCTAGAGGCAAAATGAGTTAACCCAGGAGCTGGTTTCGAGGTCCTTATAAATCCTGTCTAATAGAGAGCAAGAGTGGCTTAAATCAGAGCCAGTTCTGATTATAGGAGATCTTTAAGAAATCCGTGGTTATATCACTTTCTAATGCAGGTAGAAACTTAGGTGATAAAGAGATTTCTTATAAAGCCCACACGTGTGTCTGTGATGTGCATATGAATGATTTATAACGAGCTTATCAATTATTTGTATTTAATTCTTTGCTATCAAAGTGCTTATGGTGGCTGAACACCAATGTGATCTCGCCAATTACTTTAACCTTTCCCTCAGAAATCTTGTTTGCACTATTGATTTAGACCACCAGTGCTGAGCCTGGAGTAATAAGGGTTTGGTCTATTTCTGAGTGAAATCTTATGTGTTCATCAGGTCTTTTTTTTTCTTAGACACAACAGAACATTTGATATTTGGGTCCTAGCTTTTTGGAAAGCCAGCTGGAAAAAAAATCACTTTTTGCTCTTAGAGTTATCTGCTAAAGGAAATGTGGAGATGATCTGTAGAATCTAATTATTATATTTTCATACAAATGTGAAAACCATGGCTGAGGCGATAGTTTAGGTGGTGAGATAGTTGCTGAGCATGAGGACTGGAGTTTGAGCCCCAGGACTTAAGGAAAAGTCTGGGTGTGGCGGTGAACACAAGCAGTCCCAGGCCGGGGATGTGGAGTTGGAAGGATTCTTAGGGCTCACAGCCGGTTGAGCTGTATTGGTGAACTTGAGGTTCAGGGAGAGTTCCTGATTCAAAAAGTAAGTCAAAGAATGACTGAGAAGACACTATGCCACGTGTGCATGCAAACACATGCACTTACACAAATGCGCATGTGCACATGGATGCACATGAATGGCCCTGAATGCTGATGTGATGTATGTGCACATTATGGGCAGCCTAACTCAGGCAATTTAGCATCTTATTTCACATGTCAATCATTTTGTGGGAAGAGTGCTTGACATCTCTTCTGTGACTGTCAAGCCTGCAGGATGTCCCCGCCCCCTCTGTCTCTTCCTGCCTTTTCTCATGTCATGTGTCCTTTTGCCTGCTCCCCATGTGCTTAGCACCTTTGTTTTTGCCATCCCACCTTGGCTGCCTTTCTAGTTTTTTAGACTTCAGCCACATTTATACTCATTATATAAATACATCTATACACTACGAATTATGATCCACATGTGGTGGCTCTTCTCAGTTGTCAACTTGACTACATAAATCTGGAATGAACTAAAACCCAAATGGCTGGGCACACCTCTGAGTTTTTTCTTAATTAAATCATTTAAAATTGTAAGACCCACTTATAATTTGGATATTTGAAGTGGGAAGATCCACCTTTAATCCAGATCTTTAGAGGTGGGAAGGTCTACCTTTAGTCTGGGCCACACCTGCTGGCAGGCTGTGTAAAGGACATGGAAGAGGAAAGCTTGCTCTTTCTCTGCCTACTTGCTCTCTATGTTTTTATAATTCATTTATTTATTCATTTTACACCCAAATGTAGCCCCTCCCTCCTCTCCTCACGGTCCCACCAGGCCTCCCTCTTTCCCCTAACTTTCCTTCCCTCCTCCTCTCTGTCATACTAGAAACTCCATTCCTTTACTGGCATTAGCACCCATGTCACTGGGATTCTAACACATATTGAAGACCAGCTGAGACATCCAGCCTTGTGGGCTGAACGACTGTTGGATTCTTGGGCTTTCCATTCACAGTCAGCTCTTGTTGCTTTAGCTGGACCACAGCCTGTGAGCCATTGGAATAAATCTGATATATATATATATATATATATGTATATATATAATGTATATTTCTAATATATAACATACATGTGCATATATTTACTCTATAAGTTCAGTTTCTCTAGAGAACCCTGACTAATACAGCTCATCTCAGAGAGAATGTGTGTTTAGAGTTTGGGTCACCTTGTTTAATATTATACCTTCCAAATACATCCATTTCTTGCAAACTTCAAGTTTCTTTATAGCTGAATAACGGTTACTTGTGTATATGTACAACATTTTCATTATCAGTTCATTTGTTGATGGACATCTAATTTCTTGCTGTTGCGAATAGGGCAGGAATAAACACGTATTTATATCCTTAGTGAGGTACTGAGTCTTTTGGGTATGTGCTCAGGGTCACATGTATTCAAGTTCAGTTTTTGGGTTTTGAGGAGCCTCCATGATTTTTCCATAATGCTGCACTAGTTTCTGCTCCCACCAGGCGTGAAAAAGAATTCTTCTTCCCCACATTCTTAGCAGTTTTCAGATTTCTTCATGATAGCCATTCTGACTGAGGTAAGGAGGCATCTCAAAGTAGGTTTAATTTTGATTTCTCCGGTGGCTAAAGATGTTGAACACTTTTTACAACACTCATTCCTTGTCTTGTTATTTGATGTAATATAATCTCCTCCATATTTTTCTAGGATTTCCTGTTTCCATAGATTCCATTGTATGTTTATGCCTGTCTCCTTTTATCTGTTCTATGGACAAATTTTTTTTCCATGTGTTGCTGTTACAGTAGACGTGAGGGTACAGATACCTCTTTGAAATATTGTATTCCTGTGGGACTGCTGGTCCATAGGTAGGTAGTTTTTTTCCAATTTTTTGAGAAACCTTCATTCTGTTTGTGGTAGTGTCTGTGCTAATTTGCATCCTCATGTGAGAGCTGCCTTCCTGCATATATGTGCTTGTGGTTAGTCATTTTGATAATGCCCACCCTCACAGGTATGAGACAATAATTCATTGTGATGCTAATTTCTATTTCTTTCATGATTACTATTTCTTATGCTTTTTTTCTGTTTGCTACAAATGAGACATGACCTTGGATTGCTAATGGCTGAAGTGAATTTCTCTCACTTTGGGCAAACAGGGAGGGCTGGATGTTGAAGAGTGGATGGGAAATTTTACAGTTAGTATATACAGAAGGATGAAGGGCCTGGGGCTTGAGTTGCTTTCTTCTGGGGGTCTGGGGAAATCTGGGGAAATCTGGGGAAGTCTTCCAGACGCATCCCACGGATAACCTTTTGTTTGTCCTGGGGTTCGACCCATAAGGCCAGAACAGAGAAATTAACTATGTGTAATAAATAATATACAATCTGGTGAATATTTAGGGTCTCATAATGATGATAAATCAGGGTTGAAATGTTCTTTGAGAAGATTGTGAGATTTTGAGAAATGAAGCCAGGAAGATTGATTAGAACCTATTGCTGCTCAGAAAACCAGCCGTGGAAAATATGGGGAGGTATTGCTGGGCTAATGGAAAAGTGAATGCAATCTGCCTTGGTCTCCAAAGATGGAATGGGTGTAATCAACAAATGCCAACGCTTTTAGGGGTAAATGAGTAGAGAGCAAAGGGCGCCCCAAAGCACATACAGGGGCATATGTTGTAACGCTATACTCCGGGCCATTGCCTTCTTGAGCTTCTAGCAGCTGTGATTACAGGAAAGAGATCTGCCCCAAACTGGGTCCATTAATGTTTCGTCATGGAGAGGCTCACAGATAGGCGCAGAGGGGTGACACAGGAAACCCCATCTCTCCCTGAGACTATGGAAGTAGTTCATAGTTACCGGGGAGACACACTTTCTTCAACCGTGTATATGCCTATAGTTGTCCATGCTCCTATACGTGACCTGTCATCCCTGCTCCTGTGAGTAACTGCTTCCTATGTCTTCATCCATGAATGAGAGATTCCCTACCTCTCACTCATGTCCCTGTGAGACCTTCTAGACCATGCCCCTGTAAGCAACTCCTCACCTATACTCCAGTGAGGAACCCTCCTTCAATTCAGTAGCCCTCCAAGCTAGACTTGGGTAGAGTTATTCCTTTGATCTGCCTTCGGTGCTCTATCAAGAGTGAATATATGCTTGTTCATCTTCCCGAGAAAAACACACAATATGGGATCATTTAATTAATCCCTGATAGGAAGGAAAGAAAACATTGGGGGTCTCCATGGTCTGCCTTTTTTCTTAAGGTTTTTATTCTTTCATTCATTTGTTCATTCATTCACTTATGCATCTGTTTTAAAAATATTTTACTGTATGTATGGATGTTTTGCTTGCATGTATGCCTGTGCACCACATGCATGTCTTTCTCCATAGAGGCCAGAAGAAGGTATCAGACTCCCTGGAACGGAAGTTACAAATAGTCGTGAGCTGCCATGTGAGTGCTGGGGATACATGAGACTAGTGTGAAGGACCAGCTCCAGCAGAAGACATAAATGTTATGTTTCTTAAACGTTTGTACCATGAGAATCTTCAGATCTTGGTGTGAAGATTCTCCACATTTGGTACAGAAGCTGTCCTGGGTGGGTGGATTCCATCAAAAGCTTTAGAGAGAAATCATCTTTCTCCCTCACATCAGCCCAGCTGACTAGTGAACTTTGCGGAATTGCAAAATACCAAACATTTTGGAAGCTTTCTGCAACAAGAGTAGCTTTAATCCTTCAATATTAAAAAGGAAAAATGAGAAAAAAAAAAACAAGCCCTGAAAATGTGTGAATGGGAGAAGAATAAAGGAACTGTGCACAGGGGTTGACATGCCAGGGGCACATTTGTGATGGGTAAAAAGAAAGGCTATGGGGGTCAGTGGGGACAGAACCCACAATTCACTGTGGGGCCATGGGACAGTGAATTGAAAAGAATAAATCTGCATGTCGGGGGAATTAACGGAGCTGTGTGTCCCTGCATAGCCCTGAGTGTGGCTTGTGGCTCTCTTCTCCCTGCTTCCTGTCTCCTCGGATATATCTGTGAGGGTTAACTTTATGATCTAAATTGGCTGGGCCATAAGATTTCTGAACACTTGTTCAAACAGGATTATGGGAGTTAGGAAGGGTGTCTTGGATGAGATTAACATTTAAATCCTCAGACTCAGTTCGACAGATGCCCCTCCCCAAGTGTGGTGGACTTCATCCAGTCAGCTGACGGCCTGAAAAAGCAAAACAAAACAAATTTGCACCCAGAGCAGAAGAATTCTTCCTGTTCGGCAGCTTCCACACTGGGGCCTCAGTCACCCTCCAGCTTCCAGGCTGGAGCCATGAACCCATGCTGGTCTCCAGGGCTGGCTTTGGATTGGAGCCACATGGTTGGCTTTTCTGCTTTTCATGCTGTGGACTATGACTTGAAGAAAACCACTATTTGTTGGGTCTCAAGCTTGCATACTCACCATGGAGAAAGTAGGGTGAACCAGAATCCATAATTTTGCTAGTCAATTCTCTAAAATAAACCTCATTACATAAATAGCAGCACAAATATATGCATCTTATTATTTATTTATTTTAATTTTATTTTTATTACAGTTTATTCACTTTATATCCCACTGTAGCCCCTCCCTCATCCCCTCCCACTTATTATTTATTTTAAGGACAGTAAGATTTATTTATTTATTTGTGTGTGTACCATGGCATGTATGTGGAAGACAATTTGTGGGAGCTCTCTCCTTCCACTGTGTGGGTTCCATGGTTGAACCATATCACGAGGCTTGGTGGCAAGTACCTTTACCAGCGGAGGGCCAGCCACTTCACCAGCCTCTTTAGAGGACTTCTCTCCTATAACCAGTACCTTGAGCACAATAAGCTTTTAAGTGGGCTGGTGTTGTAGCGCATTTGGTAGCAGGCTTGCCTAGCATGAATGAAGCCCTGGGTTTGATCTTCACCACACAAGCTGGGTATGGTGTCCCATGAGAGTAATCCCAGCACCCACTCAGGAGTTAGAGGCAGGGGAATCAGAAGTTCAAGGTTATCCATGACTACATGTGAATTGAAAAAGGCACTGTAAAACCCTGATGGGTGGCCGATCTCAATGCTGTTCTCTTTTGGAACCTAGGTGCTTTCCCAGGATACTAGCTCAAGCTCACACTTAGGGGAAGTGTGTTGACAGACAGATACTCCCCTCTTCTCTTGCAATTTGCACAGATGCAGCCTGAGGGCCAGAGCAGGGTTCCTGCGCAGCACAGGAGCTGCCTCAGTTGTATTTAACCACCATCCACACTTAAGAGAAGGCGTTCTTCTCTGTGGAGGTTGAACACAAATGCTGACTCTGTGTAAATAATTTGAACAGTATGTCCTTGCACTCAGTGGTTAGACTTGCTAAGCATTGTGAGGCAAGCTGGTAATGGCTTCCTAATTTACTCAAGAATAAATAATGCAGGAAGCTCATTATCTAGATTTGAATTAGATCCTCTGTTTTTCTGCAGGAGAAATCTTAAGTTTGGAGAAAAAATATGTGTTAGAATCACATCAGAAATCTGTCTTCTGCCAGAGAAGGAAACTAAAGTTAAGGGAAACTTCTCTCCCAGACTGGGTTCTATTAATCAGCTTACATACTCGGCAGTCTGTTTAGAGATTGGCCCAGCAAAGCTGTTGTACGTTAGTGAGGGCTTCCGCAATGGGGCCTCACCATCGTATGCTGTGTGATGGGAAGTGGCTTATCATATGAAGGAGAATCCTAGGTGAACCACTGTTCATCTGTCACTGCAAGATTTTCTAAAAATACGCATGCTTCCTTTGATTGGCTGTACACTGTGGCTGATGGAGAAGACACCGGGGAGTATCTGTGACAGATCAATACTCAGTTATGATGCCTCTCATCCCAGAGCAGGTGAACTGTACAACCAACACCACTCCCTACCTAAATCACCATACCACTGCAAAGCATTTCTGTTGGAACTTCCCCGAGATGGGCAGAGGGTAGAGCATGCTCACCTAGGAGTACCTCATTGTGGTTACATTGCTTAGCTTAGCTCAGTCATCAGACCAGTCCAGTCCCAGAAGCCATTCTTTCTATCCCCAAACCCCTTTCTCATCTCTACTCTCTTTCTCTCTTCTCCCCTCTCTCTCCCTGGCTGCTTTATGCCACATATATATTCTAGATTCTAAAAAGACACCAGTTAATGCTACAGAAAAAGTACCTGCCCTTATGTTAGGGTGCTTGCATACATCTCTTTCTGAAAGCAGATACTGAAAGACAGTCATATTTATATATTATACACATGTGACTATAGATACACATACCAGTCTTTTTGATATTAAAGTGTTCTGAAACTAATTAGATACTAGAAAACTAAGTAGAGGCACTCAAGACTACAGGAATTTTCCAGAAGTTCCTCACCCTCTCAAAGAACAGTGAAATGGACTATAACATACCTCCTGTTGGTTCCCCAAATGCAAGGCCCTGGGCAAGCCCTATGGAACAGAGTCAAATGATAGCCTGAGTTGGTAGATGAAAGTTGTTTTCGAGATGCTAAACTACTCCTGAAAAGTTGAAGGAGTTCCTGAGGACAAGTAAGGGGCAGGTCATTCAAATCAAAAAGACTTCTAGGCTGTGGTTCATGACAGATGAAGTCTGAGCTTCACCATGGGCCAGTGGTTTCTCAGGCTTGATCTGGGCTAGGATTCATCACTTCACATGTCTCTGGTATGTTAGTTACCTATTGCTGTGAAAATATGACTCATCAGGTATATTAATTTTCTATTACCACATGACACATTTCCTGTTGTTACTATTTTTAAATATGTATTTATTTGCTAACTCACTGTTTCTGTGGATTAGTAGCTTGGGCTACTAATAGGATCATTTGGATTTTTGCTGGACTTTTTCTGAAGCTATGTGCAGAATGTTGACTGACTTATATTCTCAGTTGGACATTGGAAGGATCCATTTTACGTTCTCTTCAGGTGGTGACGTAATTCGCTTTCTTATGGTAACTGGGATGAGGATCATGGTGTCTTTCTGGTTGGAGATAGGTACCACCTACAGTTACTGGCTGCTACCTTCAATTCCCGAAGGCTGCTGTTAGTCCCTGGAGGCCGCCTCAGGTTCCTAGATGTTACCCTTGTTTTATGGACATTACCTTTGGTTCATAGAGATCACCCTAGTTCTTGGAGGCCATCTTCAGTTCTTGGATACCATCTACAAAGGTGACCTAGGATTCTTATGAGCTAATTGTTGTTCTTGGATACTAATGTTATTTGCAGGAGGCCACCTTCAGCTCCTAAAGGCCCTCTGACTTTCCTGGAGGCCACTTACAGTTCTTGTTACATGAGATTTCCTAACATGGCCTCTTACTTTATCAGGCCACAAAGGAGAGTATCTAGACTAATAGTGGAGATGGTGGAGAGTATCGTCCACCATCTCAGATTGTGTCTTCTGTGATACAACCTGTTCAGAGCAAGGAGATCTCATCTTCTAGTTATAAACAAGTCAGAGGTCTCATTAACATTCGAGAAAAGGAAAAGTGTGAAAATTAGGAAGGATATTCAGGGCGCCACCTTGGTGTTTGTGACATACCTGGTTTGCTTGTTATAAACAAATGCAGGTTACGATGATTACCCTGGACTGACTGTTTCAAATCTCTGACATGAAGCTGAAGAATCTACTGTTTTTCTCCAAGTAATTCCTCTACAATTATGGCTGGAGAAGCTGAGGATAAGATAGACTTGAGTTATGTACTGGTTTGAATAAGAATGGCCCCATAGATTTGATTTCTTGGCCACTAGGGAGTGGTACTAATGAAAGGATCAGGAAGTGTGACCTTGTTGGAAGAATGTGTACTTGGGGATGGGCTTTGACATTTCAGAAGCCCGTGGCAAGCCCAAGTCTCCTTCTTTTTGCCTGCAGATCTGATGTAGAACTCTCAACTACCATGTCTTTTGGCATGCCACCATGCTTCCTGCCATGAGAGTAATGGACTAAACCTTTGAAGCTATAAGCAAGTCCTAATTAAGTGCTTTCTTTTATAGGAGTTGCTGTGGTCATGGTATCTCTTCACAGCAATAGAACTGATGTTCCTTTGAGCAAGGTGGATGTACCCTGTCTTCCTTTCTGCTAGTTTTGCTGAGGTTTTTCTCAAACCAGTCCTGATGCTGACCATTGACCATATGGTGATAAGCCTCAGAATCCTAGGGACTTGGCAGCAAGCCCTGTAGTAAAGGGCTAGAAGCACTGTTACCATGACAGCTCATCTCTACAGAGTGGGCCTGATGCTCAGCAGATACCTAAAATTGGAGCCTACTCCATAATGTGGCTTCTTACCTCCATATTTAAGAACACTTAAAAACATGTGTGCATATGTTTGTATAGCTTCCCTCATGATCACTTAAAACTGGTAACTAGTAAAGTGTCCTTTCTTGAAATGAGTTAGACTGTGGTGCATCCACATAAGACTACATTATTCATCAAGAACAAGAAGCAAAATATGGGTATAAGCAACAGTTCAGACAACTGGCTATGGAGTTAAGCTGTGGAGAGGGCTTGTGGGTAAAGTGTTTCTATGCAGTTATGAAGACCTGAATTCAATAACCAGAAGCCATGTAAAAATGGTACATGCTTAATCCATGTGCACACATACCTAATTCCCTCCTCACACAGAGAAAAGCCGAGAGGATGAGCCTTGCTCTGTTACTGTCTGGCTCCTCTAGTGTCCAAACACATCTCAGGCCTCTCAAGGGAACCATGATGTGACTCTTGTGGAGACTGGTTTCTTAAGTGTGGAACCGGTGTCAAGATGGCATCTCTTCTGATTTGCATTTCCTGGGTAAGTTATGGTTGCACAACTCTGAAGGAAAGTTAAGAGGAGTTTGAGGCCAGAGGCTTGAAGAAGAGACTCTCTTAGGCACGGCAGCTGGGCAAGTTGCCTTTTACTGTTATTATTTTAAAAACTGGGAGATTTTTTAAAAGAACTTTGAAGTAAAGGACTGAGGCAAAAGCTCCAGTGTAACCTCACGGCACCCTGATATCCTCAGGCCCACAACCCACTGCTCCCTTTTTGAGCTGTCTTTCCAGGGGGCCAACGCATACGATGTTTTATAAATTCTCCCTGATTGATAGCTTGAAGCTGGACCCTGTCTCCTCAGTGTCTCTGTAAGACCACCTCAGCATGCAATAAATTGCATTATTATTTCAAAATTCTGGAGGTCTGGCTTCATAAAGTCTTGAATAATGCTTTCACAAGTGAGTGAAGAATATCAAAAGAAATATCAAGTACCTTGTCTTAGTTTGGGGTTCTGTTGCTGTGAAGAAACCTCATGGCCACAGCTACTCTTTTTTTTTTTTAATTTATTTATTTTTATCTCAATCACAGGTTAGGTACTTTGAATCCCAGGCGTAGCCCCCTCCCCCATTCCCTCCTACCCTCCCACTCCCT